>LR812537.1:20421122-20441122 GCA_903798195.1 Danio kyathit | reverse complement strand
TAAACCTAAAAGAGCTTGGACAATTAAACATTTGTCAATTAAAGTTAAGTTTACAAATGAACATATTGAATGAAATCATAATACTTAGAGGGTAATTCAGACATCATGATAACAGAACATGTTTTGATTTATGAAAACAGCATGAATAGTTTTATATATGATGTATAATGCAGATAAATTATAAAAAAAATACAACATGAAATTTGGTAGTTATTAGTTAACACAATAAATAGATTAGGTCAAATCAATCAAAAATTAATAGACTTTAATAATATTACTTTGTGATATGTTAAACATTTATTATTGCATTATTAAAATCAAAAGTCGCATATGTTTATATAACTTAATTGACTTTATTAAAACTGTTTAATTAATTTGTTTGTTTCACCAATAAACAGCAATGTCAGCTGTATATTTTTAAGCATTATGAATAATAATAATAATCACTGTCATAATTTAATTTCAAAATAAAACATTATTATTATTATTATTATTATTATTATTATTATTATAGATGATGATGATGATGATGATGATGATGATGATGATGATGATGACGATGACGATGAAGATAAAGATGGTGTATTGTTCATTCATTCATTTTCTTTTCGGCTTAGTCCCTTTATTAATCAGGGATCGACACAGTGGAATTAACCGGCAACTTTTCCAGCATATGTTTTACGCAGCGGCTGCCCTTCCAGCTGCAACCCATCACTGGGAAAAACCCATACACACTCATTCACACATATACACTACGGACAATTTAGCTTACCCAATTCACCTATACCACATGTCTTTAGACTTGTGGGAGGAAACCGGAGCACCTGGAGGAAACCCACGAGAACACGGGGAGAACATTCAAACTCCACACAGAAATGCCAACTGAACCAGCTGAGGCTGGAACCAGCGACTTTCTTGCTGTGAGGCGACATCGCTACCCATTGTGCCACTGCGTCGCCCCCATGGCGTATTGTTCACAATTAAATTTGTTTAGGCAGCATCTCATTATATGTATTCTGATTAAAAAGAGTCATGAATCACAATTTTTTTATGATGCATAAACAGAGCAAAGCAAAACTTAAAGACCCAATGAGGAGCTGGTATATTCTGATTTTATGTTTGACTGTAATGATGATGGCCAAAGCATTGATTTCCTCAATTGTTCAAACCCAACCATCATCTGTTAATAGCCTATAATATATGAGAATGACGCCTAAAGGTGTCAATTTAGGAAAACTAGTATTCAGACTGTATTCAGAAAGTGAGATGCAGGGTGTTTATGAATAAAAGGAACACACAGTCCCTTCATTCCTCCAAAACACATACACACACGCACACGCACACGCACGCACACACACACACGCACACACACACACACACACACACACACACACACACACACACCAGGTGTTTGGACAAAGCGCTACTCACACAGGAAGTGAATTCACAAAATTCATGAAAAAAAGAGTCTGCCATTTAAAACAAATTAAGAAAAAAGGGTTTTTCAGAAGTAATTCGACCTTCATTTAGCTCCCTTATGTCAGTTCAAACCTGTATGACATTCTTTCCTCTGTTGCCAAAAAAGGCACAACAATGCAGAGTTGTGTTTCAACTTATTTTCTCTCAGAAATTGACAGTAAATGTCAAAAAATAATTAATAATAAAGAGCAGAAAACATTTAAATAAACAAGGAATTTCAAAGGGGTGGTCCACTACGATGTCATGTTTTAAACTTATCATATTTAGTTGATGTGTAGTTGTGTGAACATAAACATAATACATAATCTCTGAATTTAAGACGCTCAAAGTTCAATCCAAAGGGAGACATTGGCTTTCACAGAGTTAGCTTAGCAAAGCCTGCAGCGAACGAAGTTTGGGGACTACAAAAAAATACTTAGGGCTAGTGAGATCACAAGAGCTTCTGGTTACGTACATTCACCACACACACACACCCTGCGCAGCGAAGGGGCATGGCCAAAGGTGCTGTAATGTTATAGCAGAGAAAGATAAAATGCCTCCAAACGCTGCTATTTCCACAGAGCTTCTTCTGTTTCTGTACTTGGGCTTCCAAAGGACATGACACAAGGAAAGAAGTGCTTACAACTTAATTTTAATTATGTTCCAGATAATTATAAAAAAATATATAGCTCTAGCATTTGACAAAGGACAGCTTTCAGAATCTCTCTCAGTTCAGTGCTGGATTCAGAAAAAAACTCCTCCAACAGACGAAGCTGAGGCTTGTGAGCCACAACCTGTAAGTATTTTTATTTGTTCAAATTAATCAACTACATCATCAGTTTCTAGTGTTAACGATATGCTGTAGTGAGGACATAAACAAGGATGTAAACAACGGGAAATGCTTTTTGGCATAGTTAACAATTTGGGTACAAATTCATATTTATACGTCAAACCAACAACCAACAAGTGTTTCTCTATGCGGCCGCTTTTTCTGCGTTTTACATCTCAAATAACAAACTCGCAAAAGATATGTAATCGTTTCATATTACCTATTCAATTCAATTCAATTCATCTTTATTTGTATAGCGCTTATACAATGTTGATTGTGTCAAAGCAGCTTCACATGGAAGAGTATAGTGAATTGAAACAGTGTCAGTTCAGTTTTCAGTGTTTAAGTTCAGTTCAGTTTAGCTCAGTTCAGTGTGGGTTAATAATCACTACTGAGAGTCCAAACACTGAAGAGCAAATTCATCGATGCGCAGCTCTACAGATCCCGAACCATGCATATAACCCGAATATATACAGTTGAAGTCAGAATAATTAGTCCCCCTGAATTATTTGCCCCCGTTTATTTTTTTCCCCAATTTCTGTTTAATGGAGAGAAGATTTTTTTTCAACACATTTTTAAACATAATAGTTTTAATAACTCATTTCTAATAACTGATTTATTTAATCTTTGTCATAGTGACAGTAAATAATATTTGACTAGATATTCTTCAAGACACTTCTATACAGCTTAAAAGTGACATTTAAGGGCTAAAGTAGGTTAATTAGGTTAACTAGGCAGGATAGTGTAACTAGGCAAGTTAATCGAAAAAAATAGCTTAAAGGGGCTAATAATTTTGTCCCTAAAATGTTTTTTAAAAATTAAAAACTGCTTTTATTCTAGCCAAAATTAATCAAATAAGACTTTCTCCTGAAGAGAAAATATTATCAGACATACTGTGAAAATGTCCTTGCTCTGTTAAACATCATTTGGGAAAGAAAGAAAAAAACTGTGTGTGTGTGTGTGTGTGTGTGTGTGTGTGTGTGTGTGTGTGTGTGTGTGTGTGTGTGTGTGTGTGTGTGTGTGTGTGTGTGTATATATATATATATGAAAGACACTTGTCAGGTTTTATTTTAAAGAGTAGGCTGAGGTTCAGCTGTGTGTTCGGTCTGATTCAGGCAGCTAATGCTGCTAACAGCTACTCTCACTGCCAGTGTTTACACAGTGTAAAAGCTTGTGCTTGTAGTGGTGTGACGTGGTGACTTGGAGCCAATCCGCGAATCACAGCACATTATGTTAGCTGACCAACCGGAGGCTCTTTAGGGTGGGTCTTTCAGAGGAACTAGGAAATATGATGTCGTTTTCATGTTAGCCGAGTAGTTGAATATAATCAAAGTAAGATATATGGAAAAATAATGTGATTTTCTACAAGTGCAGCATGAGTACACATAGTTTTGCATCTTACAAACACAGCCGAGCCTTAAAAATACACTGTGGACCACCCCTTTAAAAAGTATTGTCTTTGATGTGTAAAAATTTGTAAAACCGATAATCTTTGTTTGTTTGTTCAACTGATACAAACTTATTGTACTAGAAGACATTGCAAGTGTTATTTTGAGAATATTTATATATTACTAGAATATTCATTCATATTTTTAAATAATTTATTTTTACACTTCATACTTTCATTTTCTCATTCTTGAAGAAGAAGAAGAAGAAGAAGAAGAACAAAAAAACAACAACAAAAAGAAAAAGAAGAAGAACAACAACAACAAAAAACAACAACAACAACAATGACATCAACAACCCAACAGCAGAAGCAACAATAACAATGACAACAATAACAACATAAATATACCAAATTAAAACTTACTGTAAAGTCAATTAATTAAGTATGTGCTTTTCAGCTTTATTTTAACAAACATCTCTATTTTAATGTTTACTTTTAGTTTTCAACAACATTGGTTTGAATGTCTATACTGAGCATGAGTCAGATCTAGAATACTTTTATGATACATTTATGGTGTTTTCTTCTTGTTTGGATACCCATGGTCACTAGCAGCTTTCATTTTACGGCAAAGACCAGCATGAGCACTGCAAAACATATCACTTTGTGTTTAATCAAAAAAAGAAAAGGCAGACCTGGAAGAATATGAGGGTGAGTAAATGATGACATAATAAGCATTTTGGGAGGAACTAATCTTAAAACACACATCATATTGGACGTCTAACAACAACACATCTTTTGTTGCCTGCAAATGCACTTTTCTAAAAGCCTTAATCTTTTCTGAATTGCTTAGAAGCATTTGTGATGCCAGCAAAGCAAATGAGAAAATAAACACAGAACTGAAATGGCTGGCAATTATACAAATGATGTAAATATCAACATTTTACGCCTCACCACACTGTGCCTTACGGTCACGCCAGAGCACCAGGATAAATACTATACTTCAATTAAAATGGGAAGCAAACTTTCTAATGTGAGCTTGCGTTTTGAACTCTTTCCCCCTGCCTTAAAAAAGATTCTGCTAGTCAACTGATGATGTGCACAGACAGATTTGTTTGTACTATTTAAACTGCAGTGAGAACATAGCTGAGAGAAGCTCAGTCCAACGAGGATTCGCTCAAAGCCAAAACAGAATCAACATGGAAGCTGCAATTAAAGTCTCTTGACAAGAGACCCCAGTGGGAAGATCTCCCCATCACAGGTGAAAGGATATTCAGATAGCTGGATAGCTGGATTTAGAGGATAGAATGTAATGTAAGAGCAAAAAAAAAATCATACAAAAAAGAGCATATAATCCTAAAATCAAATGATAGACCACATCCTTGATCACTGTCAGCTTCTTCTTTGTCAAATTATGTCACTTCCGAGTCATAGCCTTAAACGTATATTGCACGCATTGTATGTTAAATTTAATGCAAACGTGACAGGACTGACAGTAACATGGGGCCAAATTTTATTGTATTACATATTTGTAATATTTATTTGTAGAATTTATTTATAATTTCAGGTTTTTAATCAATTGATGTGAATGATAACAACTTAAACTTGCTATTTCTGTTAAAGTTTTAAGCATTTAAAAAACTATTAAAGCTGCAGGTTCTAAATTGAGATCTGAACAAGGACAATGACAAGGTTTGTACATTTGTAAAGTGTTTTTAATAAAGAAAAAAAATCTGAGAACCAAACGAATGATGTATTCCTTTACAGAACAATTCATAGAAATCAACCATTGGTACATTTTGGAATTTTTTCGGTATGAAATACTTTTTATTCACTGTATTTTATTTCAGGGACAGATATTGGCCCCGTTTCAGAAAGGAGGTTAAATGAAAACTCAGAGTATGTTAACCCTGAAATGAGAGAAACTCTGGGTTTTCCGTTTTTAAAATGGCAGCTTTGTCAAACTCGAGAAAGCAGGGTAAGCCTGTTTGCGAAAAAGAGGTCACTTTTACTCAGAATCAGTCTCTGTGGTATTTTGTGAACCTAACCTGGTCAGGAGCAGGTTTTATTCTCTAAACTCTGAGTTTCTGTTGGTCTCCTTTTGTTTTTTTTTAAAGATGAAGCGTTCCCCTTCGGGAGGGGAACTTCAATGCTATGTGGAAAAACTTCCACTATGGGGATTTCGTCAGAATCCAATCATCTGAAAGAGTATAAAAACGGGCCAATGAAATGCCAATGAGTTGGCGGCGTCAGCGTGCACAGCTGTCTTGAATGACAATCAGCCTGGCATAAAAGGCTAGCATGTGCTCAGCAACGACATCCTTTTCGCTTTCAGAGCCTTTCACGAGCTTCTGAGAGAGTCTATGAGGGTATCTCCAACCTGTGTCTACAGAGAGAGATCGAGAAGCAGCTTCTCCCGGTCCAGAGCGTGTATACGCAGTGGCAGATGGTCGAGCTGGGTTGTTCTCCCTTGCCTGGCGTCCTTTGGGTCCGGTCCTCCAAGAGCGGTATGTATATAGGAAGCAAGTTTCCTAAAAGAGCAACACGGTTGTGCAGCGCGTCTTTTTCAAGACGTCGCTCCGACCGTGCGTTTCTGGTTGCGGTGGTTTCCTGTCCCCGGATGATGGGCACGAGCACTGCGTTTCATGTCTGGGGGTCCAGCATGTTGATGCGGTGCTCGCGGGCAGTGCATGCCATCATTGTGATGTCATGTCTGCTGCGCAGTTAAGATCGCGGCTCGCTCTTGCAAAAGAGCGACCCACCCCAGTTGTCCCCCGCACTGCGGTTGGCACTCGGGCAGATCTGAGGGTTTCAGTGGGAGTAAATCCGCCGCCCTCGGGCTCGCGGACCTCTCGCTCCTCCACGCGCTCCATCCAAGCTTCAGGTGAGAGAAGCGCTCCATCCTCGGGTGGTCGCCCTCTCACTTGATGACACCGAGGATCAGATGTCCATCGCTGCATCGGAGGATGGGCTGTCATTGTCTGATGAGGATGCGAACCCGCTCGCTCCCTCCCTCCGGGGTGGAGAGCACGGTGTTGGCATCTAAAAAGCAGACATGATGGCCGTGCTTTCCCGGGCTGTTTCGGCCGTGGGTCTGGTGATGGTTTATCCCCCAGCCCCGCGGCCGGACCGACTAGATGGGTGTTATGTGGAGGATATAAGAAGGCAAGACCTTCTAAGCCTTCCGTCCCCTTCTTCCCGGAAAGTGCGCAGTAAGCTCACGCAGTCTTGGAGGGCACTTTTTTCTGCCCGATCTGCGTGCGCTTTCATCCTCACCATCCTTGGAGGGTTGGTTGTCATTGTCTGATGAGGATTCGAACCTGCTCTTTTCCTCCGGGATGATGGGCGTGGCGTCGAATCCAGAAGCAGACTTTGCAGCCGTGCTTCCCAGGCTGTTTCGGCCGTGGGTCTGGAGATGGTTTATCCCCCAGCCCCGCGGACGGACCGACTAGAGGGGTGTGATGTGGAGGAGATAAAGAAGGCAAGACCTTCTAAGCCTCCATGTCCCCTTCTTCCTGGATGTGCACAGGAAGCCCACGCAGTGCGCTGCGTGCGCCTCCGCCCTCACCATGCATGCTACGGCCACCTACCAGCGCTCCCTAGCGCAGGCGCTGGCCCAGCTGCGCGGGGATGGTTCCGACCCAGGACTGAGCATGAGCTCCGCACAGCTATCGACTGAAGTCGGCTGTGTGTGCCCCAGGGAAGGACGATGGTCACATTAGTGGCCCAGGAACGCCACCACGGGCTAAACCTGGTGATCTGCGTGATGCTGACAAAGTTCGCTTTCTTAGCTCACCCATATCCCAGGCTGGCCTGTTCGGCGACACCGTCAGTGAATTCGCCCAGGAATTCACGCCGGTGAGCGAGCAGTCGGAGGCGATGGGTAATACCATCTCTCGGCGGGATCGTAAAACCGCTCCTCCCCGCCGAGCCATCCACATCCACTGCTTCACGCCGAGAGCGCCCACCTGCGGCTTTGCTCGGTCGCCCCCGCCTGCGCCTCTGGCCAAGCGGCTGCGCCGAGCATCTCGCAGGCAACCAGCGCTCCCCGCCCCAGGGCGCCGCTAAGTTCGGTAAACGAACCGCGAAGCGTCCCTGAGACGGGCCATCTGGAGAGGAGGAAATTTGCTCTTTCCCCGCTGGAGGGCGGGGCTCTTCTTCTAAACAGCGTTAAAAAACGCTATCAAAACCTCAGAGAAAGAGCATTTTTTCCCTTCCCCGGATGTGACAGCCCGAACACTGCCAGTCTGGGACGCTATGCTTTCCAGCTCGCAGGATCGGTGCACTTCGCCAGTGGCTCGCGGAGCGAGAGAGAACGGTCTCCTTTCTCTCCCCCTCCCAGCCCCACCTCCGGAGTACAGGTGCGAGACAAGAGTGAAGCTCTTGCCTCCTGCTCTCCTGTGGGACCCCAGTGCTTCCCGGTTGAGCCCACCCACTCCGCGCTGCCCCACCGCTGGTACGTCAGCGATCGTGCGGACGAAGCCACTTGCGAGGGCTCTGCCTGCCTGGTTAGCGCGGGCCAGCCCATCGCAATGGCTCATCCGCGCGATCAGACTCGGCTACGCGATTCAGTTCGCGAAACGGCCTCCCAAGTTCACGGGTGTGTATTTCACCAGGGTCAGCCCTGCGTCCGCCCCTGTCTTGCGAGAGGAGATTGCTGTCCTCCTGGCGAAGGATGCAATCGAACCGGTCCCTCCAGCCGGGATGGAGAGCGGGTTTACAGCCCGCACTTCATCGTACCCAAAAAGAGCGGTGGGCTACGGCCAATCCTTGATCTGCGCTTTTTGAACCGCTGGCTTCACAAGCTGCCGTTCAGAAAGCTTACGCAGAAGCGCACCCTCCGGAGCGTTCGTCCTCGGGATTGGTCTGCAGCAGTAGACCTGAAGGACGCGTACTTTCATGTCTCCATACTTCCACGCCACCGTCAGTTTCCTGCGGTTTGCGTCTGAAGTCGAACCTGGCGGTACAAGTCCTCCCCTTTTGGCTCTCTCTGTCTCCGCGGGTTTTCACCAAGCTCGCGGAGGGTGCCCCAGCTTCGGCTTGCGGGCATCTGCATACTCAATTGTTTCAAGCGACTGGCTGATTTCAGCGCGCTCGCGGGATTAATTGATTACGCACAGAGACAGGGTGTTTCGGCACTTCGACCAATTGGGGTTTCAGGTCAACCGAGAAAAGAGCAGCCTCGCCCCCGTGCAGAGCAACTCTTTTCTCGGGTTGGAGCTGGACTCGATCACCATGCTCGATCACCATCACCAGGCTGATGCTGGCCTGTCTGAGAGAGTTCGACAGGAAAATGTGGTCCCACTGATATTATTTCAGAGGCTCCTGGAGCATATGACATCCGCAGCCGCGGTCTCGCCGCTCGGATGCTCCATATGAGACCACTTCAGCATTTGCTTCACGATCGGGTCCCTAGACGCGCATGGCACGCGAGCGCGCACCGGGTGACTGTCACTCCGCTGTGTCGCCGCGCCCTCAGCCTCTGGATGGACCCTGTGTTCTACAGGCCCGCGGGCCTCTAGAACAAGCGTCCAGGCATGTCGTCGTTTGACGGATGCTTCCAGTTCACGCTGGGGGGCCGTGTGTTGCGGGCATGCAGCTGTGGTTCCGTGGTAGGAAACTGGTTGCATTGGCATCTTAACTGCCTGGAGCTGTTGGCAGTGTATCTCACGCTGCACCGTTTTTTACCGGTGTTAGAAGGGAAACACTTGCTGGTCAGGACGAACAGCATGGTGGCGATGGTGTATATCAACCGCAAGGGAGATATTCGCTGTCGCCGCATGTCTCAGCTCGCTCGCCGTCTGCTCCCCCGGAGTCATACGCGGCGCAATCGCTGCATTCCATTTTTCCCCGCCGAGCTCAAACCGTGCAGCCGCTGCGCTCTCACGGCAGTTCGCCTGGGAGAATGGAGGCTCCACCCCCGACTGTCCAGCTGTTATGGGTGCGTTCTGCGCACTGGCTACACAGCTGGCCCCGGGGCGTGCGTAATACGCATTTCTCCAGTGAGCCTACTCGCACAGATGCTGTGTAAAGTCAGGGAGGACGAGGAACAGGTCTATGCATTGCGCCTCTCAGGCCCAATCAAACCTGTATTCTAGCTCTCTCCTCGTGATGGCCCCTCCCTGGCATGTCCCATGGAAGAAACTTCTTCTTTGCGGACAGGCACCGTTTGGCACCCGCGCCCAGTTCTATGGACATCACGTGTGGCCCATAGATGGAGCTCGGAGGACTTAGGTGACCTACCGTTAGGTGGTTAACACCATCACTCAGGCCTAGAGCACCCTCTATGAGGCATGCCTATGCCCTGATGTGGAGTCTATTCGCTGTGTGGTGTACTTCTCTCCGAGAAGGAAACCCCAAACATGCCAGATCAGTGTGATGCTATCCTCCTTCAGTTGGCTGGAGCCAAGGCTGTCCCCTCCGCACTGAGGGGTTGGCGTGGCGATCATCCCCGCTCTGAGGATGCGGCGATGGCGGCGCGCTGGGAAAGCATCGCCTCATCATCCAGTCCCCAGAGGCGCGAGACGTGGATATATATCCTGTCCCCTCTCTTACCCATTTGAAGATCTCTCTTAGGAGAGGTCTGCTCGATCACTCGACTCAGTATCTATATGATTTCTGTCCAGGTAGACAGCTCTGCTGGTCGCGTTGGCATCGGTCAAATGGGCGGGTATCTGGAGGCATTTTCGGTCAGCGAAATGTGCCAGCGTTTTGGGCCGGCCCACTCTCACGTTTACCTGAGACCCCGGCCCACCTAGGTGCCCTAGGTTCCTACAGCGCTCGTTTAGACTATGTAGTGAACCTGCAAGCGCTGCCCACGGAGGAGGCAGACCCAGCCCCTTTATTGCGGTGTCCTGTTCGCGCTTGCGTATTATAACGGACCGTACTCAGAGCTTAGATCCTCTGAGCAGCTCTTATATGTTACGGTGATTGGCAGATGGGAAGTGCCATATCTAAACAGAGGTTGGCCCACTGAACAGTGAATGCCATCTCCCTCGCTCATCGAGCTAGGGCGAGCCGTGTCCCCCAGGAGGAGCGCGCTCCACTCGGAGACCGCATCCTTTTGGGCGTTAGCACGCGGCGCCTCTCTAACAGACATTGTAGAGCTGCGGGCTGGGCGACACCTGAGCATTTGTGAGATTTATCTTCGAGTGAACTGATTTCGTCACGAGCGGTGAATGAGGAAATTCGGTTAGGTGTTGTAAAACGCTTGCTGCGCCTTTCTCTCTAACACAGAGATACGTGCGCTTTTCTCGCTTTGTCAGTTGAGTTCCCCACTCGGCGAACCCTGCAGAGTTCCTCCGCTACCCCCAGCATCTGACTCAGTGGAGCAGTCAAATGTTGGCCCATTACGTTGTAGGTATGCCCGCTGGTCATCCCGCGTTCTGGGTATAGGTGCCTGCTATGTGCGATCCCCGCTGGCGATCCCATACGCTCACTCAGCCACGATGTAGTCCCCCCTCCTAGGCGGGCTCGTGTCTTCCCTCCCCGCTAACCACCTCTTCATATGTGCACTCCCCCTTCTCAGGGCTAGTCCATATGCTATTTTGCCACCAGGTCTCCCCCTCCGGGCAGCAGGTGACCTCCGCAGCGTCCTCCCTATCGGGACTGAACGCTTTCCCAACGTACTGTCGTTTTTAAAAATTCCTAGAAACTAACTAGGTGTATTTTACGACTCCCCGAAAAATATATCTAAACCAGAAAAGGTAAGTAAGGTAAGTAAGGGCCAGGGGACACGTTGGAGGACTGTGTCTCCAGCGATGCAGGTGCGCTCGTACTGCTGCGTGGCGCGCCCCTCACTGGAGACATGGTAAGGTTCTTTCGTTGTGGCGCTTTCCATAAATTTCCCCATAGTGGAAGTTTTTCCACATAGCATTGAAGTTCCCCTCCCGAAGGGGAACGCTCTGGTTACTAAAGTAACCCTCGTTCCCCGAGGGGGGGAACGGAAATGCTATGTTCCTTCGCCACAACGATTGTCCCTTAGCTGTTGAGTGTGAAAGCCTCTTCAGCTAGAAAAGGATGTCGTTGCTGAGCACATGCTAGCCTTTTATGCCAGGCTGATTGTCATTCAAGACAGCTGTGCACGCTGACGCTGCCAACTCATTGGCATTTCATTGGCCCGTTTTTATACTCTTTCAGATGATTGGATTCTGACGAAATCCCCATAGTGGAAGTTTTTCCACATAGCATTTCCGTTCCCCCCCTCGGGGAACGAGGGTTACTTTAGTAACCAGAGCGTTATTTCTAGCCTTAGCCTTAGTCATTCCTTGCCTACATTTCAGTCACACAAAGAACAAAGTTACGAGAATGGCTTGTCCTTTTTTGGGAAAATTACAATTAGATTCAATACCATAGTTTTAAGTTTTACTTTTGATATTACTGCAAAAAATAAGTAATTAACTTAAATTCACTGACCTTCGACAGGGGCATGTATTGTTACTAGATTAATGGGATTATTACTATTTTTAGTACTGCTTACCTTCTAAATGTTTTATCAACGTCTACCAATTGATTAATAAAAAAGGCAGACACACAAGTGCACTTTTAAATCTATTAAAAACTCAATTTTAGAAATGTTATCCTAAACTGATCAACGTGAGTAAAAGTGGGAACCTTAAATTAAACAATTCCACTGAACATTAAATTAAGGTTATATGCATTATTGTTTTGTCAAATTTGTTGTAGAAACTATGCAGTAGCTTATTTTATGTAATTTAATGCAATTACATCTGAAATTACTTCAAAATCATGGTCGATTCACCAATTTTTCAAGTGAAAAGTCTATAAACATCACACATTACATTACTAATATTTCAATACTTTAAATATTTTCAATGTAAACTTACACATTAACTTGAGAAGCTATATGTTTTCCCACGCTAACTGTCTCTGTTTCACTGATGCAGTAGTGTTTCTATTTTTTTTATATGATCGTATTTGCTATAACATTGAATGAGCACATCAAGTTCAGCTGGAGAAAAAAGTACAAGGAAGGTGAACTCTGACCTGCGAAATCGCATCACTTGACTGCGTGAGACCAATCGAGGATCAAATCATGACCTCTCTGGACAGAAATTTAAAATATGGACCAATATCTCACTTTTTTTATTGTCTAATCATCTTGTTTAATTCCACCCCTTCTCGCAGTGCTGTACTACAGAATTTTGCATGCTCAAACTCTAGTGTGACCGCAGCTTTGGTCTACTTGATTGACCTAACTCAGATCAGCTGTTCTGAAACTGAATACTCTGAGTTTTTAATCTCTCTGTAAGTCAACTCAGAGTTCAAGTTTAAACTCAGAGTTGGTTGAACCTCTTTACTGAAACAGGTCAATTGTATGTTTCTGGTAGTATGTCCCATATTTAGGATGAACTATACTGCTATTCTCAGATAATTGTTAGTTCCATGACAGCGTTCTTGTCTTAGTAACAGTTTACACAACGTTTTCACTCAAAAAAAGAGAAACAATTTATGTGTTTTATCTATTAATTTTCACAACAGTTGCATTTTTGTGACTTAAAATGCATAAAACTGAAAACTGATGTTTTTAAAAACACAGCCACTGTCATGTCCGTTTAAACACCTAAAACAAGTCTTTAAAAATGAGGACATGGTATGTGGGGCATGTGTTTAGAGAGGTGTATACAGTATAAGGCAAGTGTAAACAAACACACAACAATGGTAGAACATAATTCTAATTCTAAATGTATGTGTGAATGTATGTATGTATGTATGTATGAATGTATGTATGTACACTGTAAAACCCAAAAAGTTAAGGTAATTCAAACCATTTGAGGAAACTGATTGCAACAGAACATTTAAGTTTAAAATCTAATCTTAATGAGTACTGTGTACTTAATCCATTTGAGTAAAAGAAGCAATTTGAGCACAGTAAATCCCAATAAATGAAGAGAACTCAAACCAACTGAGTACTGTAAAACTCAATAAGTTAAGGCAACTCAAATCATTTGAGGAAAACAATTGCAACAAACCATTTGAGTTAAAAAAAACTAATCTATACGAGTACTGTGGACTTACTCCATTTAAGTAGAAGTAATGAGCTATTAAATTAACTCATTATGTTCAACACTGAGTTCAAAACTCTTTTCAAATGAGTAGAATTAACCTTCAGCAAATTTTGAGTTAACTACACTCATTTCATTTGATAAAGTTGACTGTTGGGTTTTACAGTGTATGTATGCATGTATGCATGTATGTATGTATGTACAGTTGAGGTCAGAATTATTAGCCCCCCTGTTTATTTTCCCCCCAATTTCTGTTTAACGGAGATAAGATATTTTCAACATTTCTAAACATAATAGTTTTAATAACTCATCTCTAATAACTGATTTCTGTTATCATTGCCATGATGACAGAAAATGATATTTGATTAGATATTTTTCAAGACACTTCTATACAGCTTAAAGTGACATTTAAAGGCTTAACTAGGTTAATGAGGTTAACTAGGCAGGTTAGGGTAATTAGGCAAGTTATTGTATAATTATGGTTTGTTCTGTAGACTATTGAAAAAAATATAGCTTAAAGGGGCTAATAACCTTAAAATAGTTTTTTATTTATTTATTTAAACTGGTTTTATTCTAGCCGAAATAAAACAAATAAGACTTTCTCCAGAAGAAAAAAATATTATCAGACCTACTGTGAAAATTCCCTTGCTCTGTTAAACATTGTTTGGGAAATATTTAAAAAAGAAAAAAATTCAAAAGGGGGCTAATAATTCTGACTTCAATTGTATATGTGTATGTATGCATGTATAGTGCTCAGCATAGTTGAGTACACCCCATTTTGAAAATGAATATTTTTATCCATTTCTCAGTGAATCTAGGCAATGTATTTTGGTGCATTTAAACAAAACAGATGTATTAAACAGATATATTTATTAAAATAATGTTTTAGTCTCCAATCATATTCATAAATTGGAAGATAATACAATTAAATTCAAGCAAAACATTGCAAAAAAATTAAGTTTAATATAACTAAATTACTTTCATTTTTTGCTTCTCTTGATTTTCCATATAAATTTAAAATCAACATATAAATGTGGGTGTATTCATTTTTGGACCGTAAGTTATTTTGTTAGATAAGCTCCAGATTTGGCTTCAGTATCGACTAATCTAATGTATATGCACAAATATTACATTGTATAGCTTCTTATTAAAAATATGAATTTAAAAAATGGATTTGTGAGAGTGTACTTATATATGCTGAGCACTGTATGCATGTATGTGTTTATTCCTTCCTTACTTTTTATTTGCAATAACTACAGCTAGTGTAATTGCAAGTTAAATGGGCAAAAGTGTAACAGCCTTATTAGGTATCATTTAAATGCATATGCTGGTTGTTAGTGATAACTGATATTAGGAAAGATCACTGCGAAGTGTTTTGCCTGTGGTGAGGATTTGAAGAAGACATTAACTACATTAATTAAATGCTAGGAGGTGTATGAGTTTCATATAATGCCCCTCTCTCTCTCTCATTCTCTTTATTTCTCTCTCTCTTTCACTCTGTATGTGTGTGCGTGTGTGTGCGTGTGTGTGCGTGTGTGTGCGTGTGTGTGTGTGTGTGTGTGTGTGTGTGTGTGTGTGTGTGTGTGTGTGTGTGTGTGTGTGTGTGTGTGTGTGTCTGTGTGTAGGCAAGAGGAACAATTAAATAGAGGAAATTTAAACTGTAATTTTATATGTGCTGGATTCTGTGTACTGTAATAGCATAATGTGGATAAGAAAGGTTTTTGGCACAATATATTTCCCATTTAAAAAGTGTTTTAGTATTCATCTTTGGACAAGTGAGCAATAAATCAGCAATAAATCACAATCAGCAATAAATACTGAATAGTCATCTAACAAATCTCCAGGCAGTTAAACAAACAAACAAACAAACAAACAAACAAACAAACAAACAAATAAATGTTTATAAGTTATAGATAAGAGATCCATGCTACTTAATCTACGAATCATACAGTGAGAGTTCATACTGAATGATGCTGTCCTAAATATATGCAACATAGTGATTGTCTTGCTTTACAGTTATTGTGTGCAAAATAATAATAATAATAATAAAAAAATAATAATAATAATAATTAATGCTATTCAATATAAAATTAAAATTACCCCCACACACCACACACACACACACACACACACACACACACACACACACACACACACACCACACACACACACACACACACACACACACACAGTTGAAGTCAGAATTATTAGCCCCCCTGAATTATCAGCCCTCCTGTTTATTTTCCCCCCAATTTCTGTTTAACAGAGAGAAGATTTTTTCAACACATGTCTAAACATAATAGTTTTAATAACTCATTTCTAATAAATTTATTTTATCTTTGCCATGATGACAGTAAATAATATTTGATTAGATATTTTTCAAGACTCTTCTATTAGGTTAACTAGGCAGGTTAGTGTAATTAGGCAAGTTATTGTATAACAATGGCTTGTTCTGTAGACTATCGAAAAAATTATAGCTTAAAGGGGCTAATAATTTTGTCCTTTAAATGGATTAAAAATTAAGAACTGCTTTTATTCTAGCCAAAATAAAACTAATAAGACTTTCTCCAGAAGAAAAAAAATATTATCATCAGACATACTGTGAAAATTTCCTTGCTCTGTTAAACATCATTTGGGAAATATTTAAAATATATATATATGCGCATACAATGCCGACAACCATCCAGACTGGTTAAAATTGATCTCACATTTTCATAATGCTTTTGTTAGCACTTTGAGTCTGAGAAACGCGCACTATAAATAAAATGTATTATTGTTATTATAATGCTATACATTTTGCTCTTTAGATTTAGAATGTAGCTGTATATGCAGAGAATAGTTAGAAACTGACACAGTGTTGTCCTCTCTCTTGAAAAAGATTTTCCAATTCGATTTACATAGAAAAAAGTGTTATAAAAGAATATATACAAAAGAGTCCTTGTAATTAAAGCCTGATGACTCATGTCCAATGCTAAAACCTTAAAATGAAAAAGAGCTCTCAGTCACCCAGAAAGTGATTCAGATGTATGAGCGCTGACAGATAAACTTTGAGAGTGATGTCTGCCTATACAGTACATGCAGATTTTAATAATATCTCAGTCTTAATCATCAGGGTTTTATCTGGAGTTGGCCCACCCTTTGTGTCTGTAACAGCTTTAACTCTTCTAGGAAGGCTTTCCGCAAGGTTTAGGAGTGCGTTTATAGGTATTTTTGAACATTCTTCTAGAAGTGCATTTGTGAGGTCAGGCACTGAGGTTGGACCAGGCGGCCTGGCTCACAGTTTCCGCTCTAATTCATCTCAAAGGGACCATCCCCAAATGGTTTCCACAAAGTTGGGAGCATGACACTGTCCAAAATGTCTTGGTGTGCTGAAGCATTAGGAGGTCCTTTCACTGGAACTAAAGGCGCCAAACCCAACCTCGAAGTAAAAAAAAAAAAAAACGCCAAATCTGTAGGACCTCAATTCACTGCTTTAAATTACCCTCATAGATAAGTACTTTGATTTAAATCCATGTCAGAATAAATGGTTGATTAGTTGATTAGCTACTAACTTCCTGCAACAAACCATGCAAACAACAATGCTAGTCAATGTGCCACAATGACCATTTGCTTGTAAATTGATAACTTACAGTATATTAACAACCATGGCGGTTTTCTAACATTTCAGATTGCTGAGAGATCATTTATCAATCCACAAGAACTGGTCATCACGTCGGGTCAGGAGTTTTCCCCCTGTGTTCCAAAGACAGTGCACTCTGTACCATTCTGAGACAAATGAGCAGCATAAACTTACACATATGAGTTGAAAGACAATCATTTAAACTGGTGCCATTTGGCCAAGTGTATCCTTGAATAGCATGCTGTATATATCAATGGGCTACTTGTAACTTGTAAATTCTCATAGCAGATGAAACATAGTGCACTAAGAGGAAAATATGGGGTGTGGCCTCACCCTGCATCAGTTGCAGATTGGGAGATCGGATTATAGGAAGGATCAAATCAGCTCAGTTAAAAATGTGGGTCACTCAAACTTTGGGCAGCTTCTTCTTGCTTTAAGCTTGCTTTTTCTTTCGTCCCCTATCTCCTTGTGTAACAGCACCACAGTGTACTCTACGAGTAATTTGTGAAATTTTACTGAGGTCACTCGAACAGACTTCCAGTGTTGTTATGTGTCCCCACCAAGCAGCAACATCCACTCTACCTCGTGAAGCCAATACGGATGTAACTGAAACTGCAATTCATCGACTCACCTTTGGGGGCTGGCTCCAGGAACTCCAGATGTTCACTGACTTCATTGCTAAATTGGTCAAATTTACAGCTGATAAAAACATTTTTACAGCCTGGTACAAAAGATTGTTTTGGTGCATATAGCTAATATACCCTTTCATGACAACTGTGAGGAGGGTGAATTTTTTTATAACTCATCCGTTTCATTTTTATTAAGTTAGATTAAGTCTGCATAATTAAGGGCCATAATTAACTAGCTGGTCGCTGTTAAGTCACTTCAGCTGATTCCGGCTGATTAGCCGCTGAACTCTGCATATATCATATTTTTGTTTTGTTTTATGTGGCTTTACACAGTCAATTGAACTTTTGGAATTATTTACTACATTTATCAGATGATATGGCATGCTGTGTGCACTTAACTGTGCTCACAAATCATTCAAGTTGCCTTCATTTCCCAGGTGAGTGCAATTCTTATATACTTATATACCATATCTATAAATGTATTTGTTTTACTTAAGATAATTTATCATTTATAATTTTCTTTAGACCTGTAATGCACTCCAGAATCTGACAGATTGATTAGCTGTAGGCTATAAAACAGTCATTTGAAATGTTGTCATACAGATTTGTGCCTGGACTTCATGAATAGCCTTGCATTTACTAACACAGATTATATTTTAAGTATTTGGAAGTAATTCATGTTTTCCTCCTGCAGAAAAACGTCATAAAACTTAGTGGCTCGATTTATTACAAAAGTGTTTTTTAAAAGACTAAACACTTTATTGATATAGTACACAACCAAGCACATGTGGTCAGAACACAAATGAGTCGCAGGTAATGAAGTGTTTCCCCCAAAGAAAAGCCTGTCTAAGCAAATTGCTAGCAGGCGTCTGTAGCTCCGCTCACGCTCCGCCTCTTTGCCTTTTTTTGGTAATCCCTGGTCAGTGCAATGACGCACGAACAAAATGGCTACGGTTTTAGGTTCATTTGCGCTCTTCAGAAACCTATGGGTGCCATCACAAATATTACATCTATATCTTTTACAGTGTATGGTCCCCACCTATAATTAATCTGGTTGTAATGGTTGCAAGCCTTACATTTGATTCAGTTTTGATCAAACTTTAGATTCGAAACCACTTAAAAAGATAATTAATTCCCTACAATTGTTATATATCTATTCTGCTACAGTTACAAATAAAGCTGCTCCAAACATTTATAATTAAATAACTTTTTATTATTAATTATGTTTCTCAGTGCTCAGATACAGCTAAAAAGGCATACGCTTTATGCTGCGGAGTGTTTATTGGAGTAATTGGTGGTTCATTTTGCAGTGGCAACCACTGATAAATCAGGGATTACGTCGAAGGATAGTGAGTGAGTATTATTAATTATTAATATTCATCCCCTTTGAGCTAATTTGCTACAATGTGCACTGTAATTTTACATGATCCAAAACCTTTGGCATTGTAGTGTTTATTTAAGAATTTTTTGAATGAAATTTATTTCTTAAAAGTCCCATAGCTTCTCAAAAATTAAACACATGCTTTCAGATGAAGATAGATGTATTGTGGACATCTGAGCTTGTAATCCTATAAACCCAAAACAACATCTCAATCAGACGTTAATATTTATATGTGGGATCCAGAAATCTGACTTACAATATCAACTTTCCTGCAAAGTTTAGCTCAAAACCTGATCAAACTCCTCACACTAGACTCACATTGGGTGTTGCATTGATGCTGATGCAATCGTCATAGAAACAACAGAAAAAAGCAACACAAAACACAGCTTTTTGACAGCTAATCAATCATAAACAGAATACACAGACACAGCATTTTTACCAAGGTAATGTGTGTGCTTTTTTAATGCACAAAAGATGCCGCTTTTCTGATCCATATTACCGCAATTTTGTCCAGTCAAATACTCGAATTACTGCAAAATGCAACTGAATGATGCATTTCAATGGCCAAAAGAGATTTGGAAAACAACTTTTAGATTGATCTCCTTTAGGAACCCAGAGGTGTGGATTTGGATGGCAATTAAACCTCCACATAACCTTGGTGTTTGTCAAAAAACA
>LR812537.1:20386122-20416122 GCA_903798195.1 Danio kyathit | reverse complement strand
TTTTTAAGTATTCTGATCTTAAGCAACCTAGTGCATGTTCCCTACTATTTGTTTTCATACATCTTAAATTGTTTTAGCCCTCACTGTTTTTGCAATGAAGTACACAATAAAAATGATTTATACCTTTTCCCTAGTCGCCATGCAGTCCATTCATATCACTTATCTCTAAGCGTCATGTTTTGTCTTCATGCCCGCCGAACGCCTCATTTGTTCTTATCTGCCTGTGCTTGTCAGCTCAGGATCAAATCATTACACGCTCTCCATATCAAGAGCAACAGTGCCATAACATGACCGCATTCTACTTATTCCCACCGCTTTGCTGAAAACACAAGCTTTATTTTCTGCCAGCTTTATTTTCTGTTCGAGTGAATCAGAGTGAATGCAGCACGACCATCGCAAGACAAAATAGCTGACCAGAGGTAGACATTCAATTCCAACAACCCTTCTGCATTTTCAAAGCATAATAAGGAAAAAATCTCCAACTGCTGAATGCTTAAAATGCTTTCAAACCATCTAAAAGAGAAAAAAAAAATCCTATAGCTTTTACCTAAAGACGGCCTCTTGAAAAGCACTTTCTTTACTTCTACACAATACCTCTTGTCAGTGGCCTTCCGTTTCTCATTTATTACTGCATTAGTCTGTTAACTTGCTGCTAATGAGTAAAGTTCTAATGCTTTCTACTGTAATGTCAGCGACTCACTCAAAAATAAATGAATAAAAAATCTGATGTGAATGGATACAATGAAATCTGTTCTGCTGGAGCGAAACTTGAGGCTGGAGCTGTTTGGTGTTTTATTGACTATTTAATAGCGCGCTTATGATGTGAAGAGAAATGTAGGTGGTTTAACTGGCATTTTTGTTGCTGTAATATCGTGAGTGTGTTGGTTGCACTGATTCATTCCCTGTTATTGAATATAAGAGTGAAATAATATTGATTTTAAGGATGACTATTAAGTCTAGTGCCAAACAAACATGATGGCAGCAATTCTCAGGGGAGAGTAAATCTTTGTTTCGTTAGTTGAAAGCGATTCAGTGCTGCAAATGCACAGAACTTCAAACTTCAGCATAGAAACACAGTCCCATGCTGTAAACAGTATCATAAACAACAAGTGATAGATCGATTGGACCAATTTAACCTCTATGACTGATGGCAAAATGATGTGTGGACAATAATATGTTATTTTCTTGGGTGTATTTATTACTATTTTTTAACAATTTTTTACTGCAATGTTACTACGATGTTATAATTTGCAATTTGTGAATGTTGGCTAAAATGCAATCACAACCTATTGAAATCTATTAACAGTATAATAATACAAATTAAGAGCATTTATAGAAAATATATTTATTTATTGTTTATACTTTAAGTTGTTTTTACTCATCACATATACATATATATTTCATATTATTGTACATACAGTCAGAATGATTAGCCCCCAAATAATTGCCAAATGATATTTAACAGAGCAATAAAATTTCCACAGTATGTCTGATATCATTTTTTTCTTCTGGCGAAAGTCTTATTTGTTTTATTTCGGCTAGAATAAAAGCAGTTAAAAAAAATAAAAAAAAACATTTTAAGGTCAAAATTATTAGCCCTATTAAGCTACATTTTTTGATAGTCTACAGAACAAACCATCATTATACAATAACTTGCCTAATTACCCAAACCTGCCTAGTAAATAGTCATTAAATATATATATATATAAACAAACAAGCAAACAAACAAACAAACAATAAATAAATAAATATATAAATAACATCATCTGATCTCCTAGGGCAGGAATAAACATTTTTACCTATATCCATATCAGCCAGCCATTGTTATTGTTGTTTTATCCATCTTTTGACATCAATAAAGCATCATTAAAAAAACAAAAAAAAACACATCTCAGATATTACTTTACATTGCTCTTATCTATTAACTTTTTTTTTTTTTTTTACATTTACCTAAACCTTTGATTGTATGGTTTGATTGTTGTACACAAACGAGACAAGCCACTGTCTTGTCAATTTAGAAAATATCTGTAAAATAAACAAGCGAAATGTAGGACAGAAAAGCCTTTCTGCTCTGGCTGTGGCTGCTCCCGCGGCATCATGTTGCTCTAGTTCTAGTGGAAGTGTGTGGAATCTGAGCAAAATCCTCACAGCACTGCCTTTGGCAAGAGCACAGGATTCTGGGTAAACACAATGGCCTGTTTTTGACATTATGTCTCTATAGTTCACCGACATCCGAAATGTGGCCACTGATCAGTAAATCTGCCCTGCATCCTTACATAATCCATATCACTTCTGCTTTTTTTTTTCTGAGAATAGACAGACAAACAGAAAGCTAAATAAATTATTAAATATTTAAATTTATTTATTACAGGTGTTCTGAAATAATAATAATAATAATAATAATAATAATAATAATAATAATAATAAGAATAAGAAGAAGAAGAAGAAGAAGAAGAAGAAGAAGAAGAAGAAGAAGAATAAGAAGAAGAAGAAGAAGAAGAATGATGATATTTTTATTATTATTATTTCATTTATTTATTAATTCCAATTATTTAATCTAATAAGGCATTATTTGATAACATACAAATGCTGATTTCCAGGACATACATCTGAATCTTTGTGCTGACATATTAAAGTTTTGTTGTTGGTTGTGGTGGTGGTAGTTTTGTACAAGTAGAATTTTTGATTTCTGTTTTTTTTTTTTTCTCAGATTTTTTTCTCAAAACATTTTGTTTACAGACAGAAATAAAGGGGGAAACATAAAATAATATAATAACCAAGTAAATATTACATGAACAAATACTGTAGTAGAGACCTTCAGAATATGAAACTGCAAAAACGAGAGGTAACAGCTTTTAAATATATGTATTGTTATCGAAAGAACAAAATCATTTACATATTTGATTTGTCTAAATTGTTACACATATCAAGGTTTTCTTTGCCAATTAATGTCTATGAATTCTGGTATGCAGTATCGTAACAAAGGCATTTTGATTTTGATATTTGATTGCCATTCACATTTATAGTCCTGAATAAACATCCATGAGCAAGATCCTCTGTTTTGTCATCACTGAGAAATCACAATATTCCACTTAATACACTGAATGAAATCAGCATTACTTTGTTAGTTACTCTTTACTAGCGTGTCGCTGTTGTTGTGTTATTTGTTTATACACTTGCACCATTGAATAATTGTATCATTTAAATACCAACAGTTGTATGTACAAACTACCCTTGTGTATATTGCGAATCACAGCCACGTTGATACAGAACTTCTTTTGATATATTGCTTCTTTAAAGGTATTCCACATGACATTTCAACACAGGAACTAATCTTGGCAATATCTTATATTTGTTAGAGATTTACTGACCTTTTCAGACAGACTTGAGAGTCTACAAGGGTTTTCTCTGTTATGGAATTTCTCATTTTATTACTTTGTTCTCGCATGTCAACAAACCTTCTGCATGTTGGTTATTTTACCCTGATACATTTTCTTTTCACTACTTTTTATTATAAGATACAGAGTTAAAAACTTTAAATTAACTTTAAATAACAAATATTAACTGAAGTTTAGTTTAGTAACAAGAACAAGCTAGCCACTTCAAACGTTCATTCAATAATGTTGTTTTGTCAAGTCATGTAGTTAAACAAGTAAAATGGATTTGACTCTTTGATATAAACAATGAGAAACACACAGCTAAAATGTAAAGAGTGAAAAGGGGACCCATGAACACCTAATGTCAGCCAGTCTGATACTGTATAAAGTCTCCCAAATTCATTGAAAATGTCTGTATGTGTGAACAGATCTCTGTTGGACAGCTTCATCTGCACAGGACCACAGTGAAACCTGTGTCTCCATGGTGACAGTCTTTCACCCTGACCCCAAGACAGGTTCTTCACTCCATTGTCATTCAAGACGACAAATACTTGTTGCTTGAGGAGAGTTTCTTTTTTCTTTTTAAAGGCCGGTAAGGGCCTCTGGGTGAGTCGAGCCAGAAAGTCTCCAACAGACAAAATGTCTCCATGGGTTTTATTTTTTTCAGAAATACCCTCCATTATCATTCATTACTGCATTATTGTGGATGGTTCATTGTAATGGTTCCACATGATTTTGTAATCTGAAACAACTTGCAGTTTCTGAATTTGTTCATTTAACTTAACATGCACATTTTTGTATAGTTTCAACTAGTCTGTAAGTTGACTTAAATATAGTGTGTGTTGCCTCAATTTAAAAACATATGCTTAGTTAAGTTTGCCCTAGCTATTACTTTGTAAGAAAAACTTGACTTTTTAATTGTTGTCAAGACAAGTATATCGTAAGTACTGTGTGTAATTGTTAAATTCCATTCAATTCAATTCAAATAATCTTTATTTCTATAGCGTTTTAACAACGTAGATTGTGTCAAAGCAGCTTAACATATAATTTCTAGTAAATTGAAATTGAAACTGCGTCTGTCTAGTTTTCAGTGTAAAAGTTCAGTTTAGTTCAGTTCAGTGTGGTTTAATTTTAACTGCTGAAAGTTCAAACACTGAAGAGCAAATCCATCGATGTGTAACTCCACAAGTCTCAAACCAAGCAAGCCAGTGGTGACAGTGGCAAGGAACAAAACTTTACCAGTTGACGAAAGTGAAGGAAAATTCTTGAGAGAAACCAGGCTCAGTTGGGCATGGCCATATCTCCTCTGGCCAAACTTATTTCTGTATTGAATGTATTAAATTGAATCATTTAATAAAATGCGTAATGCATTTGGTTGTCTGTGCTATTGCTAATTGAGAAAATATGCTAAGATCAGTGAACCTACATATTAGGACAGAGAACTTGAACATTTGAGTTCATGCACTGTATTTCAACTAAACTTTGCAAGTTCTGCTTACTTAAAAATGTAGCTAACAAACTTAAACTAAATTTTGCAAGTCCAGGTTACTTGAAATAAATAGTTGGTTTAAATATTTATCTCTATCAACTAAACATTTTCCCCCGGTTTCACAAACAAGGTTTAAGGCTAGTCTTGGATTAAATTGCATGTTTGAGCTGTCTCAACTGAAAATAACTTGCAGTGAGATGTCTTAAAATATGTCAGTGTCATTTTTTGTTTACAGGTGCACACCAGTAATGTATTTTTCTAAGGCTGTTTTTATAAATGTGGCTTAAATAGCCTAATTTAACTAAGGTCTAGTCCTTGCTTAAGCTAAGGCCTGTTTGTGAAACTGGGCCTTTAAGTTGTAAATACTTAGATTATTAACAAAAAAAACTTATCAGTCAACTTATTTATCTTTATCAGTGTGTGGAGGAAAACATTTTTTGTTTTGTTTTACAAATCTCGAATGCTTTTGAAATATTGGGTTTCTATCTTTACAGTAAATATGATTTGGGAGGGGAATATTTTTGTTAATTTCCTTGTCTTGTGTGGAAAAATACAGCAGGTGATAGGTCTGTAATGTAACCTTGAAGAACTGATAAGCGGGAGAAAGCCCTCCATTCCTTGTCACACTCTGCAGAGACGTGTGATGTGTTTGTGTAAGACTATCTGACCCTCTTGCAAGAGAATAAAATCATCTTTAAATGCAACAATTTGCATGTACCACTATATAACCGACAGTTCTATTTAGGAATGTATGTTTAAAAACAGATGTTTTGTGTCTACACTTTAAAATCCACTTCAAATCGCACAGACAAACTGTTTGTTGGATCAGCATACTACCCCTGTCATCGTCTGATGCCATTGGTCAGAGTTTGTCGACTGAAAATGTTCTTTATTTCCAACTTTTAAATTAATTATTTTAAAATGTAAAATATATATGTTTTAACTCTCAATATGTGACTTGCTTCCTACTGTCAGCCAGTGTGTCTCTGTGTTTTAGTGCCCTACAGTACCTGTATGTTTTGTTCTTATAATTTTAAACCTGTTTATTACAGTAATTGTCTCCACTCCCTTAGCTATCTCATCTGCTTGTTTGCCCATTGCTTCATCAGATTATACAGTAAAAGCCCTCCTATTTCAGTCACCTGTTGTCAGTTGTAAAATGTAACTCCCATGAATGTGTGTGAGATCTGTCAGTGTTCCTGCCCTACTGTTTTCACTCTTGTTTCTGGATTGCTTCTGATTTGTTACTGATCATTGTATTATATAGTATTTATTAGAGTATTAACTGCAAGTGCATTTATTTATTTGCTTTAATAGCTGTAAATATGAAGCAAACAAGCAAAATAATGTTTTGTCATGGAATAAAGTGTGATTAGTTAACAGTGTATTTTAGGTTGGCAGAGACTGTCAGCAGTTCCTGCCATGTTTACATCTGGCCTCCATCAGCAATGTGCAAATTTGCCAAACTGAGCATTGTCTTCCTGTCTCTAATATTCACTGTTACTGTACAAGTTTTACACAAATATATGTCAGAATCCGGAATATTGCAACAGAACTGTAGATACAACTGCTGTTTTACAATATTAAATATTAACTTTCTGAAAAAAAATGATGATAGAATTGCACATCCATGTGTTATCAGTAAATTTATATTTTCTCTATCCATAAACTGTTACTAGCTAAACCTCAAATTTAATTCATTTGATTTCACCCCGGGATGCTTTGGCAGTCATTTTAATAATGCATCACCAAGTAAAAGTGAGGCGAATACTGTGAAATACAGAAAGACAGATCTTCAGCACATTTACCTGATGGAGTCAGCACATTAAAAAAGGCAAGCTATGTGTCAATGCTCCCTGTAGCTGTATTTATTTGGTCAAAAATAAGGTACTGTTCATTCATTTTCTTTTTGGCTTAGTCCCTTTATTAATCCTGGGGTCGCCACAGCGGAATAACCCACCAACTTATACAGCCCATGTTTTACGCAGCGGATGCCCTTCCAGCTGCAACCCATCACTGGAAACACTCATACACTACGGACAATTTAGTCTACCCAATTCACCTGAACCGCATGTCTTTGGACTGTGGGGGAAACCGGAGCACCTGGGGGAAACCCACGAGAATGCAGGGGAGAACATGCAAACTCCACACAGAAACGCCAACTTACCCAGCTGAGGCTCGAACCAGCAACCTTCTTGCTGTGAGGCGACAGCACTACCTACTGTGCCACCGCGCCCTTAAGGTACTGTAACAATAGTAGTGTTGCAAAATTACATTCCATAGCTGTTTTCTAATTTAATGTATAACAAAAGTGTAAATAAACTCTGTCCTACAATGTATTTGTGGAACAATTTTACAACAGATTTATTTCCGTTTAATGACACATTTTATTGATGCACTGTAAAAAATTATTCTGCATTTTAGTTTTTTTTCAACATAATTTTGTAAGTTAAACAACAAAGTCGGTAATTCAACTTAACCTGGTAAGTTTTCGCTGTCTTAACTAGTCTGTAATAGTGTTTGTCAACTCAACTTAAAACATACTGTATGCTGAACCAGCGTCCTTTAAGTTGCACCCCATACTTTCAATCCAGCAGGTGGTGGAATATGCATCATTAAGTCAGTTTGCCAAATGCCAGTTAAACACCAGAACAAGTTAGACACACGGGATATTTTCCAGCAGATTTTTAAAATGTTCAGTCATCACATTGGGTAAGTAACGATTTTTTTTTTTTTTCAAATTTTTGAAATTTGTGATTTTTGAACTGATTTGAACTGATTGTCAATGTATTGTTCCCAGTATAAATGTTTCTAGAGCAGACTTTTGCTAATACAAGTTGAGTTTGGCCACATTTTTAAAGCTTAAGAAAGTTTGTTTTAGGCTTGAATTTGCAATATCTCAATGTGTATACAAATAGTACTTTTCTAGTTCCCTAACTAATCTATTACAGGCATTTTAATCTAGATTTTAATAGATCTCCATTTATATACAGTAGAAAACATTTTGGAAAAATATTAACAGTAATTCATTTATATGTACTTTTCTCATTTTAAAGATTGTTCCCAGAGAGCAGACCAACTTATTAAAGGTGAGATTTTACCAGTATTTCCATTCATAAATTTACAGTAGTCAAATATTTAAGAACAAATATTGACGATATGTACCCAAATGTGATTTTCTCATTCTAAGGAGGTGAGCAAAGGGATAACCCTTGGGAATCAGAAACTGTTGATGAACAGATATCTGCAGTGCAGTACACTCACTTAAAAATACATTGAAATAAAGATGTTGAGATGTAACCAAGTTCTGGTGTGACCTTTTTTTAAAGAGTCTGTGTTAGTTGTGTATTTTACAGTTTTAGTTATTTATTTTTTCTTGAGATTACTTTTACTTTACATTTACTTTGTAAAAAATACTTTATAAGAAAGAATACTTTGTAAAGACAATTATTGTGTAAGCACATTATGTGTAATTGCTGAATTGGGAGTAAAGACCTTTATTAAAATGTGTAATGTATTTTGTTGTCTGTTTCTAATTGAGAAAATCTGCTAGATTAAGTTCATTGAACTTGAAAATATAAGTTAATGTATTTAAACTAAACTTGGCAAGTTTTGCTAACTTGATAATGCAAGTTACCTATTAAAACTAAACTTTGCAAGTCCAGTTAACTTGAAATAAGTAGTTGGGTCAATTATTTAACTATGTCAACTAAACATTTTAAGTTGAGAAAACTTAGAGTATTAAGTCAATACAGCTTAACTGAGTTAATGCAACACAATGACTTAACTAAGTTAAGTTGAGTGAACAAATCATTTTTACAGTGTGCCTTCAATGATATGTACCATTAAAGTGTATGAGGAGTATGGTAGAGGACATACAGTATAATCTACTATATACAACAACAAAAACATATATTGTATTTAATGTAAGTTTTTGTGAAGTTAATAAAGATTTCCTAACATGATTTATAATGTTTCTCTGTTTTTTTTTTTTTTTTGAAGGAAAGAAAGAAAGAAAGAAAGAAAATTACTGACCCCAGTACTTCTATTGAAAATAGTGACGTCAATCCAGTGACATTGGCTCTAAGTGGTGCTGTCCAAGGTGCTGATCACTAAGAGTTCTATCTGTATTATCTTACTCTGGGTAGACGGCAATGGTTTTAGTGCAATTACAGAGTCTAAATTTAGGGGTGGAGGGAAAATGTACAGCAAGAAAATCAATTTTAAAGATCCTTTCACATTCCTAGAGTCCAGAGTATTTCCAAATGCAATAATAAAGGTTTTATCAACCTAAAACAGCACTGAGCGGAAAGAGCTTTAAACTGTCCAGGTATCAAACAGAACTTGATTTATCCTGGCCAAACCATAAAATCGAAGCTCAAAAAATGTTTTCTCAGATAGTTATGCACCAACGTGTCGTAACACAAGGGATTTTGCATAAAATCATAAACACTAACAGTAATAGCGGGGTGTTACCGCTAATGAGTGCTAATCTCAAAGCAAGTTTTGTTAGATTTTCATAGCAATGGCTTCCTCTCTTCTCATAAGACTGTCTACGCACTGATGCAGAACAAATTAACTCTTTAAATATATGTAAAAGCTAGACTTGCAAAGATGGGTAAGTCTTCATGTGTCCATTAGGTGTCTGATTCTGGGGGATTTGCAATTACATTCTTGCTGTGGGGCGTAAAAGTGAAACACGGGTGGTCTACAGTCGACTCCATCAAATTAAAGCAGGCCACAAACCGAGTCTCACAAGTTCGACAGCACGATCCCCATCCACATACAATCTCCTTTCAGCAGCATTCCTGTCAGCATGAGCGCGCCGCATTTCCCAGAAGCCAGCAGGTATCCAGACTCACGGCGGGCTGTGGTTTCGAGCATCCCAGTCCAAACCACTGGAGCAGAATTATGCGCCGTCCACTAAAAACACACTTCCTGCAGTGCTAATGGAGTGTAGGTCAGCAGGTGTGTGAGGACAAGGGAAGCACAAGAAGAGAGAAAAATAACAGTCCAAAGACGGACACAGGAGATTCGCTCTCATTCACGCCTGACTGAAGATACAGATTAAGTAGTGGCACACAGGGCACAAAAGCCAAAGCGAGAAGCCCTTTTTCTTTCTTCTTCCCCCAGAAAATAAATAAATCTGAGATGGCGACTGCTGGGAGCGAGAGATGGAGTGATATCTGCACAAAAGGTCAGCCGTGGGAAGTGGACGTGGCGCAAGAACAAGGGAAATGGAAGGCAAAAGTGTCAGTGGATAATTGTCTTCCATGATGGCTATTCAGATCAAAAGTGAGCACCCCAAGACTCTGGCGGGATGAAATGGCCACCTTTGTTCTTCGTTCCGGGTGGGCCGACTTGGCCTTACGCCCCCCCTCTAAGCTGGAAAAGGTCAGTGAGAGTGTGTTTCTGTGTGTGTGAAGGGACAGAACTTACAGCAGGGGTAGTTTAACAGCACTATGTCGTCCAGGCCGATGTAACCCTTCTGCTCTGTTGAGATTGTGGCTTCAAAAACAATCTGCAAGGAAAGAGATGAAGTAGTTAGAGCAAACTAGGAGGTAGCTGGTGAAGAAAATACAACAGACAGTAATGTTTTTTTTTAAAAATGTCACAGCTAAAATTGTGACCCTGGATCACAAAACCATATATATATATATATATATATATATATATATATATATATATATATATATATATATATATATATATATATATATATATATATATATATATATATATATATATGAATTTATAATTTATCTAAATGCTAAACGAATAAATGGTATAACTATTTTCATGGTCCCAATTGCACATTTTATTGATAAGTTACATTAAAACTACATGCTAACTAAAATCTAGTTGGTGTTATTTATTTATTTATTTATTTATTTTTTTTTTGGGGGGGGGTTCACCTTTAGCACACATTAAGTAAAAAAATAGAAATAAATAATAATAAAGAAAAAATTAAAATAATAATAAAATAAAAATAAAATAAAATAAAATAAAATAAAATAAAACAAAGATGATGACTGCAGAAAGATGCTTACAACATTTATGGTTTTCATAAAACTCTTGGTCAGTTTGTTTGCTTGACATTCCCATTTTGCAGTGCCGCAATACAAGTGAAATGATATAAACAGGTGATTAGTTAAAACAGATGATGTTATACATATTCTCACCCAATTTGTCACAAAAAAACAAAAATGTCACTCAATACAAATGTAAATAGGCTTTACAGCAGGCTATACTGTATATTAGCAAATGTAATTTTTCAGCCTGTGACCCCCAAAATAACAATGCCAGTGACTCGAGACCCCCAATATTTTCTGAAGTGGTTATAAATATATAAACCTTGCAAACAATGTTTAAGTTCTCTATTCATTGTTTAATTTTGGAGAATGCCACTTTGAGACTATCCTCCATGTTCAGTTGTGGCCTGTATATTTTTCTAATTTACATGAGTGCCGTATAAGTGTCAGAGAGTTTAACCTAGCTGTTGCCAAAAAATCTATGTGCTGCATCTGACACTATTGCTGTGTCTCTAATAATGATGTAATCACCCCAGGGGTCAGAAAAAAAAAAAAAAAAAAAAAAAAGGCTGATGGCTTTTTATTTGCATTATGCTTTTTTTTTAATCAATTTTTATTATTAACATGTTAACAATGTTACTATTAACTACTAGTTTGTTCTTCAGTATGTTATAGATAAAATAGGATAATTCTAATAGTTTAATACAATTATTATTATTTTTTAAATCGCCTAGAGGCCTCCTCTCATTGTCCCGCGACCCCAACTTTGGAAACCACTGATCTATGCCTATGACCACTGCATTTATGTTATCTCTTGGCTGCACTGAAACTTGCATTGCGCTGATTTTTTTCCCTCACTTCTTAATTTGTTTTGCTTTTTCATTTTATTCTTTGTGTGAACAGACCAGCATGTGTTTGCGTGTGAGTGATTGAACTGTGTCTGCTCCCAGAGGTATTTCCAACACTGCCTCTCATTTCAAGCACATTTATTATTCTTTGCTCTCTTGATAAACAATACAATCTTGCCTAACTCAACTACATAATTGATCACTTACATGCAGCTCAGCCTACCCACAAGGTATCTGCTGCACATGTAAAACGATATGCCAGCATTTGCTGAGCTGAAGGCATCATGATTCAGCACAACAATCTCCCTGTTTTGACCTACCGATGAATTTGACTCAAGAGTTGTGCTCTGCTGAGAATACAGATCTTGCTCTCTAGTGGCCAATTACACTGCAAGTACCCCACATCACTCATTCGTTTACACAACCTTTAACCACTCTGCTAACAAAGGGAAGACTGCCTCCCTGGCTGTTTCATTGTTGGACGGGCAAAGATAGCTGATAGATGTCCTACCGCTCTGAATCAAACAACAAATGAGCTGGCGCTGCTAACAGCCAGCCAATCAAAGCTAAGCTGCGGCTAGCACAGAGTCCTGACAGAGCAGCAGGGTTTCTGTGCACACTGCTCTTATCTCCCCAAACATATTTAGTGGTATTTGCTAAAGCAAGCAAAACTATTACTACTTTCATACATGGAATTTAGAATAAACTTTTGACTATTTTAGGGATCAAACTTACAGCCTTCTGAATAGTCAAAACTTGCAAATGAGGTACATACATTTCACAACAAGTAAACTTAACACCATTTTTGAATTAGTTCTATGGAGCCCATTAGTTGCTGATTCAGGTCTGCATTGATTTGTTGTCTGTACGCCCAATCTCTGTCTGGCTAAGATTTGATACATCAGTCACCAGCGGGGAGCTACAGAACGGAAGAGAGACACAATCTAATTTATCCTCAGACGTGAAAAACAGAATGAAAAAACAACTAGAGGCATATCAGCCTGAGAGAGTGTAACAATCAAAGTTTAACTTACAACAGAAGACTAAGGAGCATGAATCATTGCACCAAACTGGTCTAACAACTGATCTACACTTTCTAAAAGTGGAGACAAGAAAAATAAACATAATAAATATTAAAGACAGCATGGAACAGAAGTTTCTGTTGTCTTTCCTACTGTGATGTATTTAGGAAACTGCCTTTAGGATGGAGCAAAGCAGTGGTGTAGTCCTAAAAAAGGTGGTGTACTATTACCCACCCAACTCAAATTTTAAATAAAAGTGGGCAAATAAATGACAAAAGTCAATGTTTCTTTGATTCATTAGAGATAGATAGATAGATAGATAGATAGATAGATAGATAGATAGATAGATAGATAGATAGATAGATAGATAGATAGATAGATAGATAGATAGATAGATAGATAGATAGATAGATAGATGATAGATAGATAGATAGATAGATAGATAGATAGATAGATAGATAGATAGATAGATAGATAGATAGATAGATAGATAGATAGATAGATAGATAGATAGATAGATAGATAGATAGATAGATAGATAGATAGATAGATAGATAGATAGATAGATAGATAGATAGATAGATAGATAGATAGATATTTAACATCAGTTATGTAACTACTGACTTCCACAGAAGGAAAGTCAATGGTTAGAGGTTTCTTTCACTGTGCTTAATCCTGTGCATTAATGTATGGTATAGTTAATGTCACATGTACTGAAATGTGTTTTATATTCACAGTTCATTTTAAAATAAACAATGTTCGTTAAGAGTTGCATGTTTGCTGGAGGAAACGATTGCTCCTCCATGACCCATGGGGTACAAGTGATATAAGTGTTTCTGTAGAAAAGAACTGCAAATATGCAGATATTATAACAATCTATCGATAAACACACACCTTGTGCTCTCGCTCTGCACATCTGTGGTTTGCTGATCAAATAAAAAAACGAGTTGAAAAAGGGGGAACGGAAGTTTGCCACCATTTCCATGTCAAATTTAAAGGGGACTGAGGCGATCATTAGTAGTGTACAGCTCATGAGCTAATCACAAAACTTTTAGGGGGGCTGAATAGAAATATAGGGGGGGGGGGACATGTTATCCGACAGCTAGCTCTCTGCAACTCTCACATGGTTGCCGATTGAAGTGAAGAAGGGCTGCGCCCGGTCAGTGCCTGGATGGGAGACCACATGGGAAAACTAGGTTGCTGCCGGAAGTGGTGTTAGTGAGGCCAGCAGGGGGCACCCAACCTGCGGTCTGTGTGGGTCCTAATGCCCCAGTATAGTGAAGGGAACTCTATACTGCTCAGTGAACTGCTTTCGGATGAGATGTTAAACCAAGGTCCTGACTCTCTGCGGTCATTAAAATTCCAGGATGTCCTTCGAAAAAGAGTAGGGGTTAAACCCCGGCATCCTGGCCAAATCTGCACTCTGTCCATCATGGCCTCTCAACCCTCCCCATATCATAATTGGCTTCATCACTTTCTCCTCTCCACCAATCAGCTGGTGTGTGGTGTGTGGTCTGGTGCAAAATGGCTGTCGTCGCGTCATCCAGGTGGATGCTGCACACTGGTGGTGGATGAGGAGATTCCCCCCCTATGTGTAAAGCGCTTTGAGTGCCCAGAAAAGCACCATATAAATGTAAGGAATTATTATTATTATTATCATTAAGTTGACTTGTCGTCTTCAAAAAAAACTCACAAAATTTTCTCACAGCTGCTGCAGGGGATGGAAATGGTGCAATTTAAACAAAAATGCACCAATTGCAACAAATTAAAATGCGAGTAAAAAAAAAATAAATAAAAAAAATAAATAAATAAATAAAAAATTAAAAATTAAAAATAAAAAAAATAAAAAATAAATAAATAAATAAAAAATAAAAAATAAAATAAATAAATAAATAAAAAATAAATAAATAAATATATATATATATATATATATATATATATATATATATATATATATATATATATATATATATATATATATATATATATAATTTTGTATACAGCTAAAGGGGACGTGAATACACGGAAATTAGGGAAGCCTAATCAGCAAAACAAGTGAGTATACAGTATCAAGGGTTTACGCAATTATTCATCCTCAGAAGTCATAATACCCAAACAGCTCATGGAAAAAGTAGGCATACAGAGCATACCTGCGTATGGTCCCGACTACACCACTGCAGCAAAGCAAGAAATGTAAGTCTATTTGTCCCCCATGTGTCAATAGCTCATGGGAAATATATGAAAAGTGTGTTTTTAATGTTTAAGCATTACAAGAAGCTTAATGTTTAAGGAATTTAAGGAGTGAAAATTAATAATTAAACAATGTTTTTATTTTTATTTGGATAATTCATTCCTTCATTCCTTCATTCATTCATTCATTCGTTCGTTCGTTCGTTCATTTGTTCATTCATTCGTTCAATTACTCGTTCATTCATTCAATCATTTATTCATTCATTCATTTAAATATTAACTATTAACTTTTTTACCCTTTTCCAAAACAAGAAATTAAAATGTGGTATAAATGTCTTATTGAGTCATATATTCAATTCATTAGTTCAAATGGCTGCATCATTTAGGAAATTTCTCTCTTTGTGAATGGTCAATGTTAATGAAGTTCTGTTTTTACTTAATGTTTTTGTTTGCAAAACTGACAAAGTGGTCTAAATATAGCATACTATTAGCTTATTATTAAGTATAGTGTTGTATACTATCAATACAACATTATGTGCTATTCAAAAACAGTCATATAAGTGATACTACACTCCTTTCTCAATTGATACCAACCTTTCAGTGTGTTATGTTTGTCTAGAACTAATTAACACATCAATTTGACAGGCATAAAATAGATTAATATAAAAAGTACTAGGAGAAAAGTGTATAAATACAATGTTGGATATATTTTACAATGTTTTATATATGCATATATTCTGATTCTTTGCGTAAATCATCAAAACATTTTTATAGAGGCTTTTTTTTTAAATAAATGACAAGTTTTAAGTCTCAACAAATATATTCTCGCCTAGACAATTCTTAAAACTAAATGAAGACACTACAACAGTGTACTGTAAATTTATAGTGGGTTTTAAAATCCCTGAGAAAAAAAAAAACTAATGTTGGTAGAATATCGCATCTCTAGAAAGACCTCTCAGCCAATCAAATTCAAGGACCAGAACAAACTGCTGTGCAAATATATATCAATCTACGTCTTGTGTATTTACATAAATAAATGAATTACCCAGACAGTTGTGTACAACTCATCATACAAATCACTTTGATGCAGGGGATAAAAACGTATCTGCAAAATGAATATATGCAAATGAAACGACTTTTACCAAAGGACACCTCAACTCAGAAAGAAGAAAAAAAGGGGGGTTAGTCATTGGGCCGTCATGCATGTATGCGTGTAAGATGTGTGCACAAAACATCAGAAGAAACAGAAGGGCTGGTAGCATTGTTAATATTTGATAAATGCTTCTTGTCATCTCCAACACCTACAGCACTGACAGCAGCACAATGCATATCAGAAAAAAAGGAAGGTGGTTTATAAAATCTGCAGCTCACGGTGACTGGCACCCATTTATCTCGTTGCTCTTATTTCCTGTATGCAACCCACCCAAATGTCTTGAGCTTCAACATGATAGAGATCAAAACACTGCAGACAGGAAACAATTGCGTGTTGGCATACAAGCGGAAGCATCTCATTTACACCAGTGGGGCGCTTTTGCATACCACGTACGGATCCGTTTTTATCAGGGCAAGCTCAGGAGCACAAACACAAATAACAGAGAAAGAAAAAAAAAACTCCTTTCATGTCTAACAAAAGCCTTGGAAAACCAAGGAATGTTGACAATGCAATTCACGTCTCGCACAAACCCCTAGTGAATCTCCATGAGCACTCAAGCATCTCAACATGAATTGGACCACACATGCTGGAAAAACACTGTCAAAACCAAACTACACTGACAAGAAAAGCTCTTAATAAAGAATCACTTCAGATGAATGTTCGGACATTGGACCGCTTGGGATTTGCTGGCAAGAGCTATGTTTTTCATAAAACAAATTGCCAATTTAACTTATGAATATTTGGATGATTTTGTGATTAAAGCCCCAGTTTTCTTATGGTGGTGGTTCTTAGAAGTGACTAGAGGTATATTGTGCCCCCTTGTCACCAAGCTTGACCCCCTCTGCTCCCTAAATTTGGAATCATGTGATAATAGGACAATAAAAAAAAAAGAGAAAAGCATTACGTTTACACTCAACCAGACTGAACAACAAGTGGTTAGTCATGTTTTTAAAACACATTTCTTCTTTTGTTCGCAATATATAATCAACCTGAAGCTAGAAATAACGTTATATAATAATAATAAAAGTTAAGAACCATGACTCATTCATTTTGCCAGATCTTGGTGGAAAAATACAGAACTAAATACTACACACTAGTTCGTTATAAACACAGAAACATCAAAAAACTTTATATACACGCACCGGCCACTTTATTAGGTACACCTTACTAGTATCGGGTCGAATCCCCTTTTGCCTTCAGAACTGCCTTGATCCTTCGTAGCATAGATTCAACAAGGTACTGGAAATATACCTCAGAGATTTTGCTCCATATTTGACATGATAGCATCACACAGTTGATGACATCCATGATGCACATCTCCTGTTTCACCACATCCCAAAGGTGCTCTATTAGATTGAGTTCTGGTGACTGTGGAGGCCATTTGAGTACAGTGAACTCACTGACATGTTAAAAAAAAAAGAAAACAAGGCACGTTATCCTGCTGGAATGTAGCCATCAGAAGATGGGTACACTGTGGTCAAAAAGGCATGGACATGGTCAGCAACAATACTCAGGTAGGTTGTGGCATTGACACGATGTTCAATACTAATGGCCCATTACACCACCACCACCAGCCTGAACCGTTGATACAAGGCAGAATGGATCCATGCTTTCATGTTGTTGACGCCAAATTCTGATCCTTCCATCCAAACATTGCAGCAGAAATCGAGACTCATCAGACCAGGCAACGTTTTTTCAAGCTTCTATTGTCCAATTTTGGTGAGCCTATGTGAATTGTAGCCTCAGTTTCCTGTTCTTAGCTGACAGGATGGCACTATTGTGGTCTTCTGCTACTGTAGCTCATCCACCTCAAGGTTCACCATGTTGTGCATTCAAAGATGCTCTTCTGCATACTTTGGTTGTAACCAAAGTGGTTATTTGAGCTACTGTTGCTTTTCTATCAGCTGAAACCAGTCTGGCCATTCTCCACTGACCTCTGGCATCAGCAAGGCATTTGCGCCCACAGAACTGCTGCTTACTGAATATTTTCTCTTTTTCGGACCATTCCCTGTAAACCCTAGAGATGGTTGTGCATAAAAATCCCAGTAGATCAGCAGTTTCTGAAATACTCAGACTAGCCCAACCTGGCACCAACAATCATGCCACGTTCAAAGTCACTTAAATCCCCTTTCTTCCCCATTCTGATGCTCGGTTTGAATTGCAGCAAATCATCTTGACCAATTCTACATGCCTAAATGCATTGACTTGCTGCCATGTGACTGGCTGATTAGAAATTTGCGTTAACGAACAGTTGGACAGGTGTACCTAATAAAGTGGCCAGTGAGTGTAGAAAATAATACCAATATATCACTCTCTGACCACTTTAATGACAAAAAAAAAAAAACTTGATGAATTTCTGAGTGAAGCCTAAAGACGAAGCCCAAAGATGCTAATAATAAGCAGATATGGGAACACTGCAGGTGTGCGCACATACCATGACGCACCTGTCAGGTTTGGTGCTGTAATTGTATAATTTGTCAAAAATAGCAAACACCAAACATGCGATGGCTGACAGTCAGTTAGCACTGTGCCAATCATCCAGTTTCATCATGTTCTGCAGGCCATCACAGGACAATAAATGGAATTAACTCACCTATGAGTCTGTTATTCCCAAAGTATTTAGTGTTGAGTAATGATAGCTTAAACTGATGATTGATTTTAAGATTCAATAATAATCAATCATTATTTGGCACACTTTGCAGAACATGCTTCAGTTGAACAGATGGCATTTCTGTGTGGAGTTTGCATGTTCTCCCATGTTCACATGAGTTTCCTCTGGGTGCTCTGGTTTTCCCCAAAGGCATGCAGTATACTGTAGGTGAATTGGATTAACTAAATTGGTAGTGCATGTGTGTGTGTTAATGTGAGAATGTATGGGTGTTTCCCAGTACTGGGTTGCTGCTGAAAGGGCATTCGCTGCATAAAACTATGCCGGAATAGTTGGCGGTTCATTTCACTGTGGCGACCCCTGATAAATAAGGTACTAAGCCGAAGAAAAATAAATGAATATTAACCTGTATGTGCTGTTGGGGTGTTTTCATCCACTCTGGGGTGATTTTGAGTCTTTTGTTGGCCAACTTTTTCTGTGTTTCAGCTAGTGAAATTATATTGGTGGAAAAATCTTATTATGACACATATTTTGGGAAAATGCTTTGAAATAAAAAAGAAAAAAAAAAAGAAAAAAACAAACCATACACTCTAGTCAAATTTACTACACTTTTGTTATGTTAGGGATGAAAACCTCCACTAAAGTAAACTGCTGTGAAAATGCATAAATATAAAATAATAAAAAAAAAAAAAACATATATATATATATATATTAAGGGTTTTGAGTATAAAGAAGGATTTGTTTTATTTGCTGCTAAGCAGAAACCCCAGAAGTATAGCTTTATATCACTGTTCAAAGTAAAAAAAGAAAGAAAAAGAAAAAGGAAATCATGATTTTAGGATGTTAGTTTTAATACATTAAAAAGATTTTAATCAGAGAAATCCTCTGGCTTTTTTCTTTTTTTGCTGTATCGTAAATATACCGAACCGTGACAGCACTGTCGTATCGAACCGAACTGTTATTTTTGTGAACCGTTACACCCCTAATATATATATATATATATATATATATATATATATATATATATATATATATATATATATATATATATATATATATATATATATATATATATATATACAGTATATATCAAAACTATTAAATAGTTTAGATAATTAAAGGTTTTTAACTCTTTAATTGGCAAATTCCTAAATGATGTGACTGATTTGGTGAAAAAAAAAACCCACACAAAATGACATACAGTATATTCAATACAAAAAGTACTTGTAGACTGGATTATTTTACCTTTAATCAATTCTTGGACATGTGGAACAACATTGCCTTTGATGCATTGTTTTTGATTGATTTTAATTTTTTTTCTTTCTAATTTACTGTTGGCTGCTGTTTTTGCCCTATTGACTTTACATGTAATCACATTAATTTGAACACAAAGCTTCCCTCATGGGAAAAGGTAAAATTGCAATTTCACTGTTGATCATCAGTTGGCACCATTAACCCTTTAGTTAGGCATGTGTAATTTATATAGAGTATAACAGCTAATTAAAGTGTGTGTATGTGAGAGTGTGAGAGTGTGAGAGTAACCTTTGTACACTTTGTGCACACTAGCAGGCAGATAGCTCTCTGCAACTCTCACATGGTCGCCCACTGAAGCCCGGTCAGTACCTGGATGGGAGACACCATGGGAAAGCTAAGTTGCTGCCGGAAGTGGTGTTAGTGAAACCAGCACAAACCTGTGATTTGTGTGGGTCCTAACGCCCCAGTATAGTGAAGGGGACTCTATATTGCTCAGTGAGCGCCGTCTTTCAGATTAGACGTTAAACCGAGGTCCCGACTCTTTGTGGTCGTTAAAAATCCCAGGATGTTTTTCAAAAAAGAGTAGGGGTTTAACCCTAGCACCTTGGCCAAATTTTTCCACTGGCCTCCTAACCATCCCCATATCATTATTGGCTTCATAACTCTGTCTCCTCTCCACCAATCAGCTGGTGTCTGGTGTGCAGTCTGGCCCAATATGGCTGCCATCGCATCATCCAGGTGGATGCTGCACACTGGTAGTGGATGAGTAGATTCCCCCCCATGTGTAAAGCACTTTGAGTGTTTAGAAAAGTGTGTATGAGAAAATCAAAATGTGCATCTTAGCTCTCAGAACTACATAGAGTAAATAAAAAACAAACACTGTGTATTTATGCACCATCAAATGTGCTTATAATGGAAGTCAATGGGGCAAAAACAGCCACCAACAGTAAATTAGGAAGAAAAAAATTCAAATCTAACAATCCATCAAAGCCAATGTTGTTACTAATCGTTCACATATCCAAGACTGTTAAAAGGTAAAACAACACCTTTTAATTACTTTTTAAATTACTTTCCACAATTACTTTTTATATTGAAAATACGTCATTTTGTATGTTTTTTTCACCAAATCAGTTACATAATTTGTGAATTTGTGAGTTAAAAAAAAAAAAATATATATATATATATAGTAGTTTTGATCAGAACTGTGGTTGATTAACAGATTTATGCAAAAAAATATCTGCATTTTTACAGCAGTTTAATTCAGTGAATGTTTTTATCCCTAACATAACAAAAGGGTAGTAAATTTAAACAATGCACAAGGGTTCAGTTGGCATTTCTGTGTGGAGTTTGCATGTTCTCCCCGTGTTCGCATGGGTTTCCTCCAGGTGCTCCTGTTTCCCCCACAGTCCAAAGACATGTGCTATAGGTGAATTGAATAAGCTAAATTGGCCGTGGTGTAAGCGCATATTTCCCAGTGTTAGGTGTCAACTGGAAAAGCATCCGCTGTGTAAAGCATATGCTGGATAAGTTGGCGGTTTATTCCACTGTGTTGACCCCTGATAATAAAGGGACTAAGCCAAAAAAAAAATGAATGAATGAATGAATGAATAATAACGATGATGATGATGATGATGATGAATGAAAATGAATTAGTTATGCTAATATAGCAACTTGCTTTACTTGTTTGAATAAAATATATGTATTATAATAACATATATAGCTTATAATTCTAAATAATGTAGAGTGATATGCAAAACAATGATTGGTGTGGAAAAGTACATGAAATAATTCTAAATGTGAGAAAAGATCAATGTTAAAGCCTGCCCCCTAAAAGCATAAGTGTATCCCAGTTATTGTGGTCTAGAACTGCCACCATTTCCATTGCATTTGTACAACATAAAGTCTTAGGAAAATCAAAAATATCAAATGCTGTTATGTTCTCTTTCTTTTTGAATGCCTAGATGTTTGGCTAGGTAACCTTGTGAGACAGTTCTGGAAGTCATTTTGATGACAAAGCTTGGATCAGGCATTCCAGAATAACTAAAACAGATGGTGTGCATTGAGATTGCTCCGCTGGTTGGTCCAGTTATCCAATCACATAATGCTGAGGAAAAGTCACATATGTTTGTTTTTTTGCATCTTTTTCATATAAAACAGTAATTGGATATGCATTTTAAGTGCACTTTAGAATTTTCTTGCATATTTTTTATTCAACATTCCAAAGTGCATAAAAATATGTTGATCAAAACATTGTTAATCATATTAAAACATACAGTTGGCGTGTGTTGATGACTCAGATCTGTGTGGGGACTTCAATCTGTCTTAATGATTTGCTGCATCCATTAAGAAAGCACGGTACAAAAAAACATGTCAGATTTCTTGGCTCATTGAGCTGGATCACAAACGGGAAGCTATTGAAAGTGACACACAAATACACACAGTGAATACGCTATGTGTGCATCAGAAAGACCGTGTCCCACTGCAGACTCCATCCAACACCCAGCGGTTGAGCTGATATAAAGCATTTATGGACAAGCATGATTTGATTGAACGTTTGATTGGATTTATCAGAGCAGCTGTGCTCTGAAAACACCAGAACATTAAGCAACACAAATAAGGTAACAAATAAACAATTAAACTGGAGTAATCAGCTAGCAAAACATGCTTGCACTTGGCAGTTACAAACGATGGAAGATAGAACCATGAAAACAAGCAGCAGCCAAGAAAAGAGCGGTGGGAATGAGACCCAGGGTTGGGACAGTCGTGTAAAAGTAGTTTAGAGGACAGAAGATAAATGATCATCTACTGGGTAAATGTTTGGACAAGAGTCAAAGTCGTTCCTAAGCTCATTACAACAGCTTGCAACAGCCAGATTGCAACAAAGCCCACTGAATATTCACAACTGTTTCTTTATTTCTTTCATTCTCTTCTCTGTTGTTATCTTTTCCTTCTGTTGGTCTTTTCGATTTCTATTTAGCCAAGCCAAGAAACACCACCCCCCTCCATCTTGTAATATGATGTACATGTGTTATTTGTTTAGTACTATAGTCAACAAAATCTCCATTTCAAAATGCTTCATGGCATAATTATGACTTTTCTTTTCAAAGATGAAGTGAAAGAAAACAAGTGTAGATTTGTGGAGGAAACTATTATTTATATAATTATTCAATACATAGAGATGTTAGCAGCAAAACATGTTCAACATTAAGAAACAATCAATAATAAAAAATATATAATGCAATAAAAACATATACATTATTAGAAAAAGAAAAAGGAGATGAAGAACAAGAAAAATAAGAAGATAAAAGAAGTACAAGACATAGATGAAGAAGATGAAGAATAAGACAAAGAAAAGAATGAAGAAAAAGAGGACAAAGAAGATGACGAAAAATACAACAAAGTAGAAGACAAAGAATATGAAGAGGAAGACAAAGATGAAAAAGAATTTGAAGAAGAAGATGACCAAGAAGTAGAAGAAAAAGAAGATGAAGAAGAAGAATATGAAGTAGACGGAGAAGACAAAGACGAAGACGAAGAAGAAGAATATAAAGATGATGAATAAGACAACAACAAAGTAGAAGACAAAGAAGATGAAGAGGAAGACAAAGAGCTAATGAAGAAGATGACAACAAAGATGAAGAAGATGAAGACAAAGAAAATGAAGAAGAAGTTGAAGAAGATGACAAAGAAGATGACAAAGAAGTAGAAGACAAAAAAGACAAAAAAGAAGCAAAAGAAGATGACGAAGTAAAAGACAAAAAAAGATGAAGAAGAATATGTAGACAAAGAAGATGAAGACAGAGAAGAAGAATAAGATGAAGATAAAAAAGATGACAAATAAGATGACAATAAAGAAGACGAAGAAGACAAAGACAAAGAAAATGACAAAAAAGACAACAACGAAGATAATAATACGACGAAGAAGACAAAGAAAATGAAGAAGAAGAAGAAAAAGAAGAAGAAGATGAAGAAGAAGAAGATGACAAAGACAAAGAAAATTAAGAAGAAGGCGATGAAGAAGATGAAGAAGAAGAAGAAGAAAAAGAAGATGAAGAAGAAGAAAAAGAAGAAGACGAAGAAAGATGTACAAGACAACAAAGAAAGAAGAAGGTGAAGAAGATGAAGAAGAAGACAAAGAAGATGAAGAAGACTACAAAGAAAGATGAAGAAGAAGACAAAGAAGATGAAGAAGACTACAAAGAAGATGAAGAAGAAGACAAATAAGATAAAGACGACAAAGAAGACGAAGAAAGAAGATGAAGAACGAAGATGAAGACGACAAAGAAGATGAAGAAAGAAGATGAAAAAAGAAGATGAAAAAAAAGATGAAGAGGATGAAGAAAGAAGATGAAGAAGACGAAGAAAGAAGATGAAGAAGATGACAAAGAAAGAAGAAGAAGAAGAAGAAGAAGAAGAAGAAGAAGAAGAAGAAGAAGTTTATTTGTTTCAGACCTGTTTGACTTTCTTCTTTGGACACTATAGAAGATTTTATTTTGTTTTTGAAGAAAGCCAGAAACCTGTAACCATTGACTTCTATAGTGTTTATTTTTGTCCTACTATAGAGATAAAGGGTTACACGTTTTCAGATTTCTTCAAAATATCACGTTTAGTGTTCAAAATAATAAAGAAACTCATAAAGCTTTCAAACCACTCAAGAGGAAATAAATAGCGAGTACATTTTGGGTGAACTAATTTTTAACTTAATGTGTGCGTGTGTGTGTGTGTGTGTGTGTGTGAGAGAGAGAGAGAGAGAGAGAGAGAGAGAGAGAGAGAGAGAGAGAGATTGAGAGAGAGATTGAGAGAGAGAGCTTTCCATTTATCGCATGTCCCTTGAATACACATTATTATAAGGATGAACAAGGATGGATTTTTCTCCTCAGGTATAATGAACACGAACACAAGTGAATATGATCATGTGGTGATAATTTACCACTCAATTACATGCAAACCTTTAAAATGAGAGTAAGAGGTCTATTTTGTCATTCAGTTCAGTGTTCAGTAAACATTTCAGTTTGTGTCTGTCCAGTCAGGTCTGCTGCTGGACCACGTGCTCTCCCTGCATAATAACCAGTCCCCTGGTGCACAAGAAATCCACCATCAATACCTCCAGGGTGGATATTGAAAATCCATTTAATACAGGATGGAAATAAAGGGCCCCATGACGGGTCCCTGGGGTACAACAATATTGCTCATGGTTCTGGAAACTCAAATACTGCTGGCTTTTTATAAGGTAGCCTGTGATCTACAACACAGAGGCATCCACATTTTTAGCAGGTTTTCCTTGTTCAAGCATTAGCCGTATTTACTTATTGGTTTTATTTGTATTCCTCCTCATTTCTAAGTCACTTTGGTAAAATATTGTACTAAATTAAAAATATAGCTATGTGGCTTCCAAAGTAAACACTTTCTGCTCTTCAGACAGAGTTTAGTATACATTTGTATAACTAGTGCAAAAAGAAAAAAGAAAAACAGATGAAATTGGAATTAATTGAAATGATATATCCCACATTGTCCTTTGTTTGGGCCAGGAGTATGACATGTTGAATCGTGCTTCTAATGTGTGATATTTAGTTCAGTTCATTTATTAATTTAGTTATTAAAGCAGTTAATAATTAATTTAGGTGGATGCTGCACACTGGTGGGTTTGAGGAGAGATCCCCTTGTATAATTTGTACAGTGCTTTGTGTGTATGGCCATTGATGGATTCGGATTTCTGTCTTCAAATCCATCTCAGCAAGGATCAACATTTGTCCTTTTCTCATTATCCTTTTTTCATTTCTTTATTGATATGATTATTTGAATCTGTATTTAATATTGAAATGATTTTGACTAATGAATAAAGTTAACACATTGCTTAATGTAAGAATGTTCAGTGTCTTTGCCCCTCTCTCTTTGTAACTGTTTTCAGGACCCACCAAACCAGGTCAAAGGCCATGGAGACCTCTTAAGTGGAACTGAAGGGCCTGAGGACTGGGAACAGCTGTTCTTATTGTTATAGCTATATGTTTAAACTGTCTAAATTAGATTTTTCTATTATTATTATTATTATGTGATAATTTTGTTTAAAGTGATTTTCCTTTTTATGCTAGATTGACTTTGTTTAGTGAGAAAATTGCAGCCTGAATGCTGATTATACCCATTTTGAATCAGTTTGATAAGACAGCTGAGAATACAAAGAAACAACCTTGAACTTTTATAACAAATTGGTCTCCTGCTGTGTATATGCTTTTGATAGTTCAACTCTACAGGTCTGGGATCAGCTCAGAATAGTCTATAGGTCGACCTCACCCAGGAACTCTGTCTCCATCCATATCTGGTCTCAGATATGACCCTGCATTGACGTACCTATTTAGAATTTTATCTGTGGTTTAATCAATCAGAAACTTTTACCTGAGTTGACACCATTTCTGGTTTTGTGTAAAGTGTATAATTGCTGTGGCCGGCGAGCTCTGTATGAGTGTGAAGCCCTTCTGCCATAAAATGACACATCTGACACACCAGACATTTATTATTAACTGTTTTAATTGAATCTTCATCCTCTACACCATTCACAATAATTGTGCTATATATGCACATTTCATAACATTGCATTACATTACCAGGCAGCTGAATCTATTTTGTTCTTATTCACACATATTTTATGGGCCTGTAAAAAATTTATGTTATAACATATAACATTTAATGTAATGTTATATGTTATAGCATATAACATTAAATCTAAGTTATATAAATATGTACACTGTATATACACTTTAGTGCCAAATTTACCTATTAACTAGTGGCTTATTACATGCCTATTATTAATATATTGACTATTTAATAGGACTTGAAAAGTACATATTCGGCATGCATTTATTCTACATCCCTAAAATCGAAACCTAACTACTACCCTAATAACTATTAATAAGCAGAACATAAGGAGTTTATTGGGTCACACTTTATTTTGATGGTCTGTTTGTTGAATTAAGTTACACTGCATCTACATGCCAACTAATTCTCATTACATTATAAGTAGACTGTTACAGTAGGTTGGGGTAAGGGTTAGTTAGTTGACTACTTGCAAAGTTTCTTATAATCAGTTAAATGCCTGTTGAAGGAGCATATCAACAGATATTAAGCAGACAGTCTACTAATACTCAAATAAACCATCAAAATAAAGTGTTACTCATCGATAATGGTTAGTGACAATTGTAATTGCATTAACACCTTTATGTAAAGTCTAATTGAATGTGCTGTGGACATAAAAAAGTGAAAGAAAACAAAATATCAAAAACAAAGCATATCAAAATCAAATCATTATGAAATAAAGACAGAGAAAAAGACAGAACAAACTAACTAACTAAAAAAGGCTAAGAAAAAGCATGTAACTTTGTCCAGATCGCATTCAGAATTATGATCAAAAAATATTATTATAGATCAAGTCCATCAACACCTATAAATCTTGCACAGTCACGTATCACTTTGTGCACATCAATATTTATTTATTTTTTTATTTTAATTTATTTTAACTATTATTATTATCATATATTTATTTATATAATGTTAGGCAAAACTGATTTATATATCATTAAATGTCTGTAAAAGTTTGATGATAAATTCTTTATGCCCAAGTAAGCTAGTAATGCTCTTTATGGCCAAGTACACAGTTGTATTTCAGAAAATACGTAACAGCGCCCCCTACCAAATCACCATGTATAGCTGAGGAAGTAATAAATAAATGGAGGAAGATCCTAACAAAACTTTGAAACTTAATTAGCATCACTCTAGGTAGCTAGTTGTTAGCATGCTCTAGATGTGGACTGCTGGATATACATCATTTACAGCAAGTCACTATGGTAATTTTTTTTTATAGTTTTTTTTTAGAGAACATATGTCTATTATAAAATGTATGTAAATATATATGTAAAACATATTTGTTAATTTGCATTAGCTTATATGACAAATGAAATAGCAAAATTATTATATACTAAAAGTCGGGCATATTTCTAACCAGAATAGTTTGATAACATAATAAAATATTATATTTTGTAGTGTGATGTAGCGCTAAAAAACACTAAAAATCTTTATAAGTACTTTAATTTAGCTTTTATAAATTTTAAGTACAAATCAGATGAAGAACTGTAATTACTGTATATTTTAGATGTACTGGATCTGTTAAACTGAATAAAGGCAGAACAATATGTCCTTTTTTTTTTTTTTATTAAATTTCATGCTCTAATACATTATATAATGCATTAAAGCAGACAATGTACCTGCATTAATCCATTTACAAAAAAATGGGATGTGTCATCTTTGACCCTAAGCTTTCTGTAAAGTCATCTCAGCCCCAATCACCTCCTTCCTAACACGTCAGACCAAAATCCCTCTTGAGGGGAAGCGTGACTTATTACAGTACCTGGAGAAGCTCCACGTTGAAGCACAGCATTTACACAAGCAGATCTGCTAAGCCTTTGGTTGGCAGGTAACTGCTCAAATTAGTTTCACAAATGTACCAGGCTCACAGGGAGAATCTACAACAGTCTTGGGGGGGGGGGGGCATCAAGTGCCGGATCCAGATCCTTTATGTTTTCTCAGCTAGGATTAGGAGGAGGGTGAAATGATATCCTTAATGCAAGCTGCCGCCCCATGGGCCTGCATGACTGCTGATCTCATCTCCACTCATGGAGCACTCTCATTCCTTCATTCTGTCTTTCATTCATTTCTTTTCTATCCTCCACTGTCACCCAAAGGAAACATACGTGCTTTGATTTAATCCGAGTCGGGCTGAGCGTAGATGCCCAGGAGGTTTCCACTGACCCATGAGACATAACTGAGAGATAAAGAACGCAAGAGGGATGAGGATGAAAAATAAGTGAAACGAACACAGAATACAGAAAGAAAGACTTGAGAAAAGTGAAATATAGATTTGATCAATGCTCCTGCTATCGCTGTCACACGAGCCATCAGAAATACATCATATGCTGAAGGAAAATGTTTTATCATCATCAGTGTTGGAAATAGATTTGCTGCTAAATATGTTTTTGGAAACTGTGATGCACTGTCAGAATGAATTTGATCAATGCTCCAGTTATCAGTTATCAGCTATGTTTCCAAAGCTGCAAATTAGATTGATGCACAAAATGAGAATGTCACATAAAACATTTGTGAATGAAGCACTGCTTCCTATCAAAGAGAACAAAATCATCACTTCCTGATAAACTGGCAGCAAATATCAAAAATGAAAAATGAAATTTGGTGCAGTAGGAAAAGCCAATGTGTGTGTGTGTGTGTATATATATATATATATATATATATATATATATATATATATATATATATATATATATATATATATATATATATATATATTAGGGGTGTAACGATACGCGTATTCGTATCGAACCGTTCGGTACGAGGCTTTCGGTTCGGTACGCATTACAAACCGAACGATTCAGACAAATATCTTCAAAGATAAAAGAGTATAAGTGTACAGAATATAATGTTTTCAGTGCAACAATGTTCAACAAGGCATCCCAAATGACGTGACAGGCAACATCTGCCTTCCCCGCCCACCTCCAAATACTCCAGTCAGGCACACACTGCACTAGCTCGCAAAATGGCTAGTAACGTTAATGTAATCCTCCTATAACCAACAGCGGGTCTGGCGTTTGGGAGCACTTTGGCACAGGCATTTTCTACAGATTCGAACAGGGCAAAACAAATCACAGAGGCGATCGATTTATAGTTGTGGATATGAGACCTTAATCGGTAGTGGAAATTTCGGGTTTTAAGAAAATGTTAAATGTAATAGAGCCCCGTTACATTATTCCTTCATAAGCCCATTTCAGTCAGATAATAATTTCTGCTTTCAGATCCACTGAAATGGCAGGTGACAGTCAAATCAAGCAGATCTCAGTTATATCCACATGTGCTGCCGTTAATCCGCGGGTCAGGTAATCAAAAAATAGGTTGCATGATATTTAAGTATGGGTGGGTCACGCGTGGATGAGATCAATCATTGGTGACGCAAACTTTAACTATTTACTCT
>LR812537.1:20343622-20381122 GCA_903798195.1 Danio kyathit | reverse complement strand
GCTGGTTCAAGCCTCAGCTGGGTCGGTTGGCGTTTCTGTGTGGAGTTTGCATGTTCTCCCTGCGTTCGCGTGGGTTTCCTCCGGGTGCACTGGTTTCCCCCACAGTCCAAAGACATGCGGTACAGGTGAATTGGGTAAGCTAAATTGTTCGTAGTGTATGAGTGTGAATGAGTGTGTATGGATGTTTCCCAGAGATGGGTTGCGACTGGAAGGGCAATGAATGAATGATGAATGACAATAGCTAAGCACAAGTTATACTACTACTACTACTACTAATAATAATACAGTACATGCATACATACATACATACATACATACATACATACATACATACATACATACATACATACATACATACATACATACATACATACATACATACATACATACATACATACATACATACATACATACATACATACATACATACATACAGTTGAGGTCAGAATTATTAGCCCCCTTTGAATTTTTCTTTCTTTTTTAATATTTACCAAATGATGTTTAACAGAGCAAGGACATTTTCACAGTATGTCTGATAATATTTTTTCTTCTGGAGAAAGTCTTATTTGTTTTATTTCAGCTAGAACAAAAGTGGTTTTAATTTGTAAAAATCCATTATAAGGTCAATATTATTAGCCCCTTTAGGCAATTTTTTTTTTCCATAGTCTACAGAACAAACCATCATTATACAATAACTTGCCTAATTACCCCAACCTGCCTAGCTAACCTAATTAACCTAGTTAAGCCTTTAAATGTCACTTTAAGCTGTATAGAAGAGTCTTGAAAAATATCTAGTAAAATAATATTTTCTGTCATCATGGCAAAGATAAAATAAATCAGTTATTAAAACGATTATGTTTAGAAATGTGTTGAAAAAAATCTGCTCTCTGTTAAACAGAAATTGGGGGAAAAATAAACAGGGAAGCTAATAAGTCAGGGGGCTAATAATTCTGACTTCAACTGTACATACATAAATATTATAATTATTAATAAGTATTTATTTACCAATGTCTTTATTGTTGACAGCCAAATACAACAACAAAAATAACTGCAGATGATTGTATAGTTAAATATCCCATCTGCTTTTGTTTATCGATTTATTTATTTTATTTTTGTGTGATTGTGCATTTGTCGAGCACTTTTTTTTGTATAAATAAATACAGGTTTTCTTCAGCCTGGCACATTTTGGATTCACTTTTGGTTTCATTTGGTTTTTCATGCATTTAGTACAAAAGAACCTTCAGAAACCAGCTGCCTACATTTTAACAGCTGCCTCATATTACTGATGCACCAAGGACACTTTAAATGCCTCTCTGTACAGGCAGTTCACTGGGGAATTGAACAGAGTTTGTGTATTCCTCTGCTCTAAATGCCCTGCTGTTGCGTGATCTGCTTTTGACAACACAAATGCAGCAATTTATCTGTATATTCATGGCTATCTGTATCTATCATTGTTCTATCCAATATTCACTTACATTTTTAGAAATTACAGTGTCATAAATAACAGCAAGTAATTACTTTCATCTTTGAATTTGCACTCACCTTACATTTAAATGTCATGCATTTGCACTCTGGGTTCATCAGCCTGTCTGCAGTGCTATATATTATAAACTGGGTCCCACTTTATATTATGTGGCTTTAACTACTTATGTACTTAAACTGAAATTAATCATTTGTTACAATGTACTTATTGAGTAAATGCATGTTTTTACATTGTACTTAGGACTGATTAAATATCTGCACATTTTTAATTACACTATTGACCATCCCTTACACCTTAACCCACCCTTACCTACCCATAACACCAAACCAGTCCCTAACCTTACTCGTATCCCACCTCTACATACATTATGAACACAGTAAGTACAATGTATTTATTTTTGATGCAAGTACATAGTAGTTAAGGCCACCTAATATAAAGTGGGACCAAACAGTATACTTTTGTTGGCTATACCAATATACCACTTAAATACAAAATATTTAAATGCACTTAAATGCACAGTCATTTTCACCACTAATGGGCGCATATTTACAACGAAAAAGGTGTAGTTTGATGATGCCTTGACCGAGTTTGTTATCATGGGTGTTGTTGTCTTTATTACATCCTAAGGGACTCCAGCAGTAGTCAAATTTATGGACGAGCTAAAGCATTCAATACGCATCATCATGGTAGTCAGTGGTGTAAAGTAACAAATTACAAATACTCAAATTACTGTAATTAAGTAGATTTTCCCAGAAATTTTAATTTTCTAAGTAGTTTTAAAAATGTGTACTTGTACTTTCCCTTGAGTACCTTTTTAGTGCAGTTTTGGTACTTTTACTCCACTACTTTCCTTCAACCTGCAGTCACTACTTAATTTTTTTTTTTTTTTTTTGTCTATGGGATTAGAAAAATCGGTCCTGTGATTCCTGTCCAATCAAATCACACATAGAAGGTAAAACGTCTCATTATGAACTACCTCAAGACATGGGTGATTTATAATTGCAGCAAACTGTTTGGAAGCATTAAAAGTGTCCAAGAAGATATCCAAAATCTTTACACGCATTGACCCAGAGATGAGATGCATTTCACTGATGATGGATGTTTACTGTATGATGAGAAATGGCAATAAACATGACATCAGATTGACCTTATACCCAATTGTCAGGGGATGTTGCAGTTTGTTTGGAAATGAAAATTGTATTGACATCAGAACCTAATGTCAGGCCTACGTCAATGTCTAATGTCCAACCTAAAATCAACCAAATATCAACGATCAATGATGTTACAGCTTGACATTGTGTGGACATTACCACTATGACGTCTATCAGATGTTGGATTTTGGTTGCCATACCTGACAAATAAATGTCAGTATTTGATGTCAATATTATGTTGGTTTAAGATTTTGGCTCCACGTTGGATTTTAGTCACTTTCCAACAAACACACTTTCCAAAATTAACCAAATATCGTTGTCATTTGACGTCGTTATTGGACATCAAAATAACATTGTCCTTAGACGCTGACTAGACATTGAATTTTCATCACCTGACATCACAACCTAAATCTTACCTAATATTAGCGTCTTATGAATATTGTGTGCCTGCCTGGAAATAATTAAATGCACTAAAGAATGTTATGTTTACACACATCCACACATTTCATGTAAATGCATCAGCTTTTTACAGTGTAATACTCACTACTCACTACTCGTGAGTACTTTTAAAAGCTCTACGTTTTACTCATAATTTGAGTAATATTTAGAACAGATATTTTTACTCTACTTTTACTACAGTTTAGGCAAGTAATAGAAGATTTACTTGAGTATGATTTTTTAGTACTCTTACCACCACTGATGGTTTTAGGAAGCAAAGTAAGGCTCAAAGTCTGCAGTGCAGTTGTTTTACGTTGCTTGGCAACCAACAAACCAACATCAAAATAAGCTGTCCTGTAGACAGACATGACCATGTCAAAATGAGGTTTTTTTCCTGCATTTCTTTTTTTTCATATGCATAAAGCATTCTGACAAAAATGGTGTATCAGGCAGTTGCTTAGGGCACATAAGCAGCATGCTAACTGCCAGTAGAAGACAATTTTACAAAAGCCACTTCTCACCACACACACACATGCACACACACAACTTGTTCTGTGTGATTAAGACTGATTTAAAAAAATCTGAATGTGCTTCAGAGGGGATTTAGAAAACTCAGACTCATTATTGATATGTACCCCTATATAGATTTCTGTAGATCATGGAATATGTCCCATGAGGTAAATTTTTTTCAGTTTTTGTTTCCGCGAATCCACCAGAAGCTGCTGTGTACGCTATTTGAGATCTCAAGTTTCTCTCGCGAGTGCCATTCGCGCCTGCTGTTCCCTAACCCTAACCCTAACCCCTAACCCCTAACCCTAACCCTGACTAACGGACTTTCTGACAGAAACCCACACTAAACCTAACGATAGTGTTTTCAAAAGCACCGATTGACCCATTCCCTAAACCCAACCGACAGTGTTTTCAAAAGCAATCCAGAAAAAGAAAAGCCCTTGTGGCCACTTGATTTTTACCATGCTTTCAGATCTCACCATGTTCTCACCCTGATATTTGCTTGTTTATTTTATTTTTTTTATTTTATTTTACCTGCTTTCTGGAAACATTCTTTGCCTGACTCAAACATTGTCATTGCAGTCAACTTCTCTCTGTGTCTCAAGTCCGCCAATGTACATGGCGAGCTACTGGCAAACCGGTAACACCGGAAAATCTGTCCACATGGTGGTAATCGGTCAGCCAGTAGCACGAAAAGAAACAGAAGCCGGCGGCGACATCATACATCCTCGCATTGTTCATTTTAAAGATGAAATGTAGCCATACGTAGAGAGAGAGAGAGAAAGAGAGAGAGAGAAATTAGACGAATAGCAAGAAACAGAACCAGAGGGCTAAGATAATTTCTTCACATTGTCTGTCTGAGAACCCTGCGGTGCACTGTATGTGTGTGTGTGTGAGTGTGTGTGTGCGTGTGTGCATTGATCGCGGCAGGGCTGTAATCTCATTAAAGCTGGTCTGATTTATGGAGAGTGGAACGATACGGGTCAGGGTTATGGAAACCACATCGGACCTCCTCTTTCAAATGGGTCACACACACAAGCGGGGGTCAATTGACTGCACACTCAGATAGACACACACACATACTCAACTTACTGGTCATTATGGGCTTTTTGGGGAGCAAATGAGGGGCGGGTTATTAATCATAGCCTTTAACAAGGTGACAGTGTTCTGTGCGCTAACCATCAGAGGAACAAGTGACTCGATAACGCACACTGCTGACCAGAGCCAAGAGCTGAGGATAATAAGACTATTTAGTAGAGGCGGAAACTTGTGTGTGTGTGTGCTTTATACAGCAGTTGGGTGTAAATAAATAATAATGCATATACCAAGTAATTTAGTAAATGCCATTATTTAAAGATGTACAGCCATAGATTATTATTATTTTTAATATATATATCAATAACTATCAGTGAATCACTTAGGCAGTAGTGATGGGCTGTCAATTGTCGCAGCTTTGGCTGCTTTTCAGTAACTTTGTATCAGCCAAAGGTTTACTAAAACTATTATCAGCCAAATAATTTAAATACATTGCAATAAATGAAATGCAAATATATTGTTTTTCTAGGATAAGAACATTAGCTTGACTACATGTTGAATATTCAGCAACCGAAATGTGATGAATAGGAGAGTAAACTATTAAAATAGTTTGCCCATAAAAACAGAGGTAATTTACATAAAACTGTTTACTTCAAAGGGTAAAATAAAAACTGAATACTTCGAAGGTTGATTGCGTCATGGTGGTGTAACAAAGACTGTCTGTTTTAAATATGGCCTTGGAATTTCTAATCTGCTTCTTGGGAAATGCAATATACTTCAATTGGATCCTTCGCAGGCCAGACGATCCCAAGATTTATTATCCACTTATAGCAACATGATGGTTTTAAGAATTGGACAGTACACCTGTAAAGTGTATTACAAAGCAGTGTACTTTTTCAAAAAGACAATATCTATTCTAGAAAATAATGCAGATTTTGTCCAGGCCATGGAACACTGGACCAGCTCTATACCCTCACTAGGGTGCTCAGGCTTCATGGGAGTATGACCAGTCCACATGTGTTGTTAGACTTGTAGAAGGCATTCGTCCATGTACGTCATGACATTCTGTGGGGGGTGCTCTGGGAGTATGTGGTCAGAGGCACTCTGTTAAGGGCTGTCTGGTCTCTGTATGAACAGAGCAGGAGTTTTGCATATTGCATACTTACTGTTCCATTGTCGACAATAAGTCAAACTTGTTCCCCGCAGGGCTGCCCTTTGTCACCAATTATGCTCATAATTTTTTTATGGACAGACTTTATTGGTGCAGCCTTTGACCTGAGGAGGTCTGGTTTGGGGACCACAGGATTCCATCTCTGCTATTTGCAGAAGATGTTGTCCTGTGATCTCCATCGGACCTGGAATTCAGTGTGCACTGGGACAATTTGCTGCTGAGTGTAACGTGGCAGGGATGAGAATCGGCACCTCCAAATCTGAGGCCATGTTTTTTCAAACAGAAATGGTGGCTTGCCATGTCTAGTTAGAGAAGAGCACTTACCCCAGGTGGAGGAGTTCAAGTATCTTGCAGATTTGTTCACGAGTGAGAGAAGGTAAGATTGACAGATGGACTGGTGCAGTGGCAGCAGAAATGCAGTGGAATTACAGGTCCATTGTGCTGAAGAAGAAGCTGAGCCAAAAGACAAGGCTCTCAATTTACCGGTCAATCTACGTTCCTACTCTTACCTATGATCAAGAGCTTTGGGTCATGACAAAAGAACAAGACCTCAGATACAAGCAGCTGAAATGAGTTTCCTTTGAAGGGCTTGAGCATTTGTTTTGGTTGTCTCCTGGATGCCTATGTAGGGAGGTGTTGTCCCACTGGGAGGAGGCCCCAGGAAAGACCCAGGACTTTCTGGGGGAACTATGTCTATTGGCATGCTTGGGAATGCTTGGGATCCCCCAAAGGAACTGGGAGAGGTGTCTATGGAAAGGAAAGTCTAAGGCTCTGCTGATCCCTCAACCCGGCCCCGGATAAGTGGCAGACATTAATGGTGACAATCTATTTTTTTTTTATTAATTAATTCCAATACTCATAGATTTCCAAATATTTATATATCTATTTCAATTATTTTTTATTGTGCAGTGTGACTGAAACAAAGCAGGCTTAACTGAAAAAAGCACAACGAAGCATTGATTTGAATCAATCTACTTTGCTTGCATGTGCAAATAGTGCAGCGCTCAAACAAACTGATTGCTGGTCAAAACAACAAGCTGTGTAATTATGAGCAACGAGTACCTCAAAATATGCAAATATATGTGGCGAGGGGGCATGGCCGAGAGCCGTGGGAATGAAACGAGGCCCGCCACAGATGAGAAACACCTGTGGCGCACACCTGCCTTGAATCTCACAGAAGGAGCTCTGGACTATAAGAGGAGGAACGATGGCAAAGGAGGACGAGAGAGGACCGGGCCCGGACATATTGTTTTACTTTTGTTTTCAATTTGACGGCAGTTAGCGTGAGCAGCTGCCGCCCCTTTTATTAAAAAATATTTGTTAAAACTTTGTCGGTTCTCCGCCTCCTTCCCGGCGGCCAGGTGGCAGTGAAATTCATTACAATATATATATATATATATATATATATATATATATATATTATATATATATATATTATATATAGTTGAAGTCAGAATTATTAGCCCCCTTTGATTTTTTTTTTCTTTTTTAAATATTTCCCAAATTATGTTTAACAGAGCAAGGAAATTTTCAGTTTCATTCATTCATTTTCTTTTTGGCTTAGTCCCTTTATGATTCGGGGTCGCCACAGTGGAATGAACCACCAACTTATCCAGCACATGTTTTACACAGCAGATGCCCTTCCAGCCGCAACCCATCTCTGGGAAACATCCATACACACTCATACACTACGGACAATTTAGCCTACCCAATTCACGTCTTTGGACTGTGGGGGAAACCGGAGCACCCGGAGGAAACCCACGCGAACGCAGGGAGAACATGCAAACTCCACACAGAAACACCAACTGACCCAGCTTGACCCAGTCTGATAATATTTTTTTTCTTCTGGAGAAAGTCTTATTTGTTTTATTTCAGCTAGAATTAAAGCAGTTTTTAATTTTTTTAATCATCATTTTAAGGACAAAATTATTAGCCCCTTTAAGCTATTTTTTTTTCGATAGTCTACAACACAAACCATTGTTATAATAACTTGCCTAATTACCCTAACCTGCCTAGTTAACCTAATTAACCTAGTTAAGCCTTTAAATGTCACTTTAAGCTGTATAGAAGTCTCATTATATATATATATGTGTGTGTGTGTGTGTGTGTGTGTGTGTGTGTGTATATATGCAGGTTTAAAACATTATTTCAATAATGTACAAATAATTGTATTTGTAGCTTGTGCTAGTGATTAGCACAAAAAACTTTGGCAGATCACAGATTAAAAGAACTAATAAGCAGAAAAAAATTTGTGTGACTATTCAAATACCCAGGTTGTAAAATTTTGGAGTCAGTTCTTGATGCCAAACCAAAGTAAGGACCTAGTTAAAAGATGAGATTTAATTCATTCATTTTCAAGCACCTGGAGGAAACCCACGCCAACACGAGGAGAACATGCAAACTCCACACAGAAATGCCAACTGGCCCAGTCGGGGCTTGAGCCAGCGACCTTCTTGCTGTGAGGCAACAGCGCTACCCACTGCATCACTGTGTCGCCCGATGATATTTATATTTCATAAATGCTGTTATTTTTAACTTTATTTTCGTCAAAGAATCCAAAAACAAAATCTTTCAATATTGACAACAATACTGAAATTGAAGACTACATAGAAGAGGAATTGACATTTAGTTTGTCATCAGAGGAAAAAAAATAGTGTAATCTAATAGAAAATTTGTAATAACAGAATCATAATAATATTTCGCAATATGATACAATAGATTTTACTTACCAAACAATTGTGTTGGTGAATATTAGATAGAATAAGCCATGAGATATCATGTAGTGGTGTGCGGCTCGATACTGAAATATTGATACCTGCAATGTCAATTCTTTATGCTCTAAGATCAATTCTCAAATAAAAACATTGATACACTTGATACTTCAGTAATTTGAGATAATTAATATTATTAACTGCAACACAGTGCAAAGTACCCAACTAGGCCCAAGCAGTTTTTTTTACATGCATTTTTTATTTCTCTTTGCTATTTGGGCTTATTGGAACCTAATTAGATTAAAATAGAAAGTATCATATTTTGATATGATGTACTTTTAGAGAAAAATGATGTCCATATACAGTATGTGGACTCGTGGTCTGAATTTCCATAAAACACAATAAAGTCACCTTTGTGTAATAGAATGAAAAACTCTTTATTTCTGCCTTGAACACAGCAGTTTTTTTTCCCTGACTGTTTTTAATGCATTAATAAAACACACACATATTTTTTGAACATGTTTTGACTATCAGTAAAAACAACATTTTTTGCCCATTTTGGACAGTTAAAATAGTGTTTGGGACATTTCATATGCTGCAAAACAGTTGCAGGATATCAATGTATGTCTGTAACAAAATATAAAACATAAGACATAAGAGCTAAAATGTGCTGCCTACGTATGTGGCCACTAAGCCCTAGGAGGTTAAATTATATGCGGTTGGTGGTAACATTTCATAATTACACATTTTTTTTTCGTATTTGTTTGAAATTACCCTTTTTTTGTTTTCATATGATTGTTTGTTTTCTTTTTTAGGACTTTCTCTTGTAAAATGCAGCACGTTTTTGCAAAATGTTTGTGTTGTGAGAGAAAAATTCAGTGCATTTTATTAATTGTTTGCATGTGAGAAAATGCAGCGTATTTCATTCATTTGTTTTCTTTGAGCAAAAATGCAGCACATTTTTTTAAATGTGTATGTGTTGTGAGGATTTTCAGCACGTGTGCTGTCAAACTGATGAAGATCTTTTCTCAGTTTGCTGCCGTTTTTGTAATTAAACGCGTTTTCCTAAATTGCAGCATGTTAAGCTCTCTCACTCACCATAGATTTCTTTAAAAATTTGTGATCTTCACTGCATGATAGATATAGGATATAAAGTGGGTCTCAGAACAAGACAAAAATGTAATTTAATGCAGGGCTATTAAATTACATTTTTCCCCTGCCATGTCTTTAAAATATGACAGTTTATTTTACCCCAATATTTTCAATGGCTTGCCTGCTGATCCTGGCAGCGATAACGGTTACACAGTCTTTCATCTCCTTTTACGCTTAAACAACTAAATGACTGCTGAAGTCTATTTAACTGAATGTATTGTAATTACATCACAACAACGATGCTGTAAAAGGAACCTTATGAAATTGAAAATGGTCACATTAAACTTTCACCGGAAGCTTATCATTGGCTAAAAAACACTAGCTGTGCATATACCCCATTGTGTGTTGTAACTTGTAATCACTTATCTATTATTGATCAGTGATTGTAATGTATCTCTTAAATCTTAACCAGCATCCAAAACAGCATTGAAAACGTGACGCATGCTTCTTTCCTTACTGATTTAAATGCATGTCTGAGCTCACTCGTTGTTATGGCCACCACCAGCTGTTCCTACACACGCGTAGCGTGGTCAATTTTCAAAATAGTTCAACTTTTGCCACTGTGTGAATTAATACTGAATGTGTGTTGTTGTCATTACTTAGGGTTGTGGTTAGGATTAGAGTAATATGCTGGTGTTTAACTGCATTGCTTTAATGCATTTCTGCATTGGCCTCACACATACTCTGTGCTACTTCATAACCGTGGTGGGCGTTTCTTTCCATCTCGCACATGACGCAGTCAACCAATCCCAACAGTCTGGGTCACTGGACCAATCACAGCAGATTAGCTTCACGCAAAGAAGGGGTTTGAGAACAAATCAATCACTGAACAAATCGTATGGTAGTCGTTGGAATAATTAGGTAAGAATAAATGCATATTATAAGACACTGAAAGGTTTTTTTTGACCTTGCATGCATATAAGCCTGTTGTTGGAGACCACAAAAATCAAAATATGACATTTTATATTGCATAATAGGGGCTCTTGAAGTTATAGTGTTTCAACTTTATTACATGCAGTTTTATTTAAACCACAGAAATATACTTTAATATACGTAAACTTTTTATTAAAGCAAATTTAAGAACAAAAACAAAAAAGTACTGGTTTACAGGATTACAAACTGCATCTTGCGTCAATGCGTCAATGCACATTTAGGTGTTTGTGTCAGACACTGGCCTCACCTGGTACTCGCTGGGCCAGAAGGTGCTGACGGCCATCTCCACCTGATGCCACTGCCGCCCCTGAGATCCAGACACATTCCACACGGCATTTCCCCGTGAGCCACCATTTACACGAACATACACGTTCAGACCCCCGGGACTGTGTCCATCACGGCTGTACAGAAAGTAACTGAACTGCACACAGTGAGTGTCATTCTCACTCAGCGGACGTAACATGAGCTGAGCCCGTTGTCCTGCACCATACTGAGAAGCATTTACCAGCATGTACGAGCCTGAAAAAAGAAAAAGAGAGAGGAATTGTTATTGTCTAGATTTACTTGGAAGTGTTTGTTTTGGACAACCACTATGCGACGTTACATAATTTTATTTTGAAACCCATATTCTGCCTCAAGAGTCAAAAAATAAACACCAAAGTATCAATCAGTGTATAGTATGGCTGCAGAATATATAGTTTCAGCCTCCACATCACAATGAGTACATTCACAATCTGCTTGTTAAGTGGGACGTCACACAAAGCGGCCTTCCAGATCCAAGCACCATATCAAACGGTATGGGGGGACTCATCAGATGGTAATAATAAATGTTTACAAAGCGCTGTAGTGCTTTTGAAAATCATGATTGCAATATATATATATATATATATATATATATATATATATATATATATATATATATATATATATATATATATATCCATGCTAGGGTTGGATCGATAGACGATGGCGGATAAACATCACGATGCTGAGCCGTCATCGCGATCCTCCGCCCGGCCCCCGTCGCGGCAGCAACCCGCTCGCAAAAAACACACACTTAGGCCCCGTTTACACTAATAAGTCTTAAGGCCCGTGCACACCGAGATGATTTTTGCTTGCGTTTTCCGTGAAAGTTTAACGCCTCGTGACTAAATAAAGGGCGCCATTGTGATCGTGCACACCACGCGCAAAATGGCAGCCGTAAAAGCGTCATTTTTTTACGAAACGCCTGATGCTCGTTTTTTTTGTTTTGACGCGCCACATCAAAACCTTCTGCACCAATCGGATTGGCACTTTTGTTCTCGTGCACAGAGCTGCTGAAGTTACAGTAGACAGCACTTTGAGGCACTCAAGCGCAAAACTGTCAATCCGAGCGCACATTGAAGAAGATGCCCAAAGGCGATATGAACGTGGAGCTGCTTATTGCACTGGTGAACAATTATCATTTCTTCATCGCTAGAGCTGGAGCTGCTACTTGAACCATCCATGCTTGTTCGTATCACCAGTAACTTTAGCACAAGCATGTCAACTTTCTGTTTTCTTCTTCTGTGTTACAAGCGGGTGTTAGTTGTGTAGCGCCATCTAATGTCAAGGAGTAATTTTGCATACTTTTCTGCTCGACGCCAGTGAAAATCGCTTGGGTTTAAATCCGGAAAAACATCTCGAAAAATGCTGATGATAGACATAAACGAAAAGCGTCCCATTGTGTACGAGCCTTTAATTTTAAAATGGCACTTTAGAATTAAAACGATCCCCGTCCACACTGTGTTTTACCAAGCATTTCTAAACAGCTCTCCATCCACACTATATCGCTGAAAACTCGCATCACATCACCACACACACACACTCTAGCATGCACTTCAGCAAGATATGCATACGTCTGAGCTCCAGGCAGTCAGTATGGGGTGCTTTGAGCACAAAACCCCAGAGAGCAGTGCATGTCGGACAGTTTATCATGGATGTATAGCAGGATCGCCTCTCACTATAGTGGTTAAAATTGATATTTAATTAATCTTGTCTGTATCTAACGACTCTTCTGTCTTTTTTATCTATCAGGTAATGTGTCAGCATCAGTACACTGCTTCGATCTTTCACTTTCACACTTGTACTTAGCTTAGCGAAAACCTCAGATACTGTTGGTTGGTTCCTGTTGATTGTGCACATTTTTTACCAACCAAGTTTGTCGACGCCATTATGACAACACAGATCACTGCCTATTCAAGTCAGAGTCTCGTGGAAAAAGTGAGACAGGTGGTAATTTGTGTGTAACTTATATATACTTATTTATGATTTGGTAGTTGAAACGGTAGGCTACAAATTATTAATTCATTATGAATTCGTTATTCATAAATAATTAATTCACCGCCGCCTATGACGACGATGCCATCATCCATCTCGATGTTTTAGATTTGACATAGTACAAAGCCAAATTGGTTGACATCGCCCAACCCTAATCCATGCCTATTATCAGATGGCCAGAAAGTGTTTAATTTTTTATAAATTGTTAAAATATTGGTGTCTGTGATGCAGCATGTCCAGAGACTGATGTGTACACCATGATTTTATATAGAATTCACTTTAATGTGTGACATGATTAAAAAGTGGTCATAAACGAATATTTTCTCAAGAGAAATGAGTAGCAGCTTGGACCCGGAAACAGTATTCCATACTAGGGTTGGGCCGATAGACGATGCCATCGTCCATCGCCGATGGCCGATAAACTTCACGATCCTGAGCCGGCATCGTGATCCATCGCCCCGACCCACATTTATATTGATATATAACTTATTATTTGCATGTCATCTTAATAGCAATAACGGTCTTTTCATGAGCTGTGTTATCTTTTACTTATAGCTGCCGCTTGCACGGCTGACAGCATCGTGAGGATTAAATACATTGTGAGGATTATACAGCACCTCTCGCGCTTAAAAGGTGTAGATTCAGTGGCAAACACTGTTACCTGCAAACCCCGTCCCACAGACTTTACAGTGAATGGCTTTAGTTATTTTCATAGCGGACTTGAAGCCACTGGAAGTCTTTTATCCACTCTTGGAAAAGTGTAAATGATGGATTAACATTCAGCACATGATCACTAATAAGATTGCCATTATTAGTAACGTTAGGGTTTCTAAAACTAAATCTGTCAGCGCTTCACATTTCCGCGGTTGCAGCTCCTGTCATGTGAAGGCAGAAGGCATTGACTGAGTGACTGACAGCTGATATTAACCAATCCATTCGCGTTCAGTTCTAGCGCAGTGGGCCAATAAGAAGAGCACAAAGGCGGGGCAAGCATTGCGGGCTTGTTTTACTTTAGCAAGTTCACAATCGCATGACAACTGTTTTAATCTATTCCTGAGCGCTGCATTTGGCGTCTTTAGGTGCAAAGATGCATCATGCATAAATGTCTACTAAATCCGCGCACGCGGTGAGGATTTTCCAGTGAAAACAGGTCGCACAGCAACATTTTATGCATTAGCACAAATGCTTTCAAATATATATTTTAGGTCGCATAAAAGCCCTAGCATCTTTACTTGTTATTATTTCCTCATAATAATAATAATAATAAAATAAGAAAGTTACCATTAATCACAACACAAATTACAGTGAACTCCACCAGCTGTGAGGAAAAAGCCATTATAAGGACATAGATCACGCTGCTTATTCATGCCAGAGTCCTGCAGAAAAAAAGTGATTGAGAGGTGGTAATTTGTGTATAAATGGTTTGGTTATGGGTAAAGCAAAGACCATGTGGGTCAGGTAGTGAAAACTATAGGCTACAATTATTAAATTCGTTATGAATTAATTTATATTTAACAACAACCACCGCCTACGATGATGACGCCATCGTCCATCACCGATGTTCACATTAGACATCGTACGATGCCAATTTGGTCAACATCGCCCAACCCTATTCCATACGTCACCGATATGTCACAACTTTACAAGAAGATAGTCACACTGCAAAATGCCCAATTATGATTATAGTTTTTAATTATTAATATTACAATTTTTTTGCAATACTTTATGAAGACACACTGCCCAACTAAATCATCCCAATCAATCAATTTTCCAAATAGATCTGTTCAAATCATCAGGTGATGTAGTAATCATATTGCAATATGAATGTAATAAACAAATCAGGTGAGTGAATGTTACAATGACTCACTAACAAAGATCTACCGGTGCAACAATTTAAACTGAAGAAAGAAAGAAAGAAAGAAAGAAAGAAAGAAAGAAAGAAAGAAAGAAAGAAAGAAAGAAAGAAAGAAAGAAAGAAAGAAAGAAAGAAAGAAAGAAAGAAAGAAAGAAAGAAAGAAAGAAAGAAAGAAAGAAAGAAAGAAAGAAAGAAAGAAAGAAAAAGGCAGCTGATGCACAAACAGTACATAAATTACACCTCAGTCTCTGTGTTGGGTAACTAAAATGGAGCACTTGCTGACTTTACATTTAGACACAGTGAGCATAAATGATTACAGTGGTGTTGGGGCAGGACAGAGTTCACTGTGGGTAATGTAGTTTAAAGCAGGTATAATCAGTGCAGTGATTATGGCTGCTCTGTTCAGGGAGCTCCACTATTATTAATCACGCTGGCACAGTTATTAAACCACTAATGTCTGCCACCAGGGTATCACACAAACTACATCACATACAGAGAGACAGTTTTAAAATGAACAGGTACAAATTAAAGAAACCCCAACACATTACACAGACAACAATGTACCCAAAATATTGAGTGTTGCTTCTTACTGTGAGGTGAATTGCTTTTTTATTCTGTGATTTGCGGATAACATCATCTGTCTTTATTTGATAATGTTTTTTTGTTTGTTCGTTTGTTTGTTTGTTTTGTGGTAACACTTCAGTTTGTCACAATTCACACTATTAACTAATGGCCTATTACCTGCCTATTATTCAGTATTTTTTTTACTTATAAAGTATGAGCTTATTTTACATCTGTAATCCTACCCAATACCTAAACCCAACTACTACCTTACTAACTATTAGGGATGTAACGATTCCCTGTGAGTTGGTTGAAAATATATTCAAATATGTGACGATTCAATTCAAAACAAATGTTGAATAAATCACAATACATGTTTTAAACAGAGGGGGCACTGTGGTTACAGGTGCAAGCTCGCTTTACTTGCACATCAGCGGCAAGCAAGTGCAAATACAGCAAAAAGACTTTACTTACACTAACAGAACGACGAATATGAAGTACATAAACCGTTAGCACAGCAAAAAATTACTGTCACAGACGTCTATATGCAAAAAAAACTATATTAATAAACCAAACCATGTGGACCGGATGATTTGCAGCATCGCTTGCTCCGACGAGTGCTACTCGTTTTTTAGAATGTTTTTTAAACTGAAAGAGAAAGTTGTTCTGTTACAGAACCATGTATTAGATTATTTTTACCCTCTTTTTTTATTAGTTTATGCATATTTTAATAATTTGCTTATTATTATTAAATATTTAAAAATGTTCAATATTATTTCTGAATGTATCACACTGATACTTATAATAATCAATTATACAAATAAAATTAATTATTCACCTTCATAATCATGTTCAACTCCTGTCTCTATCCTACTATATAATTAGTAAATTTATAATCAGTTTATGCCAGTGGCCAGTCCCCTGGAGCAGAAGGCCTCTTCACCACCTCTGTACACACTGCTCTCTGCATTAGGAAAGGCTTACCTCTCCACACCAGCCTTCCCAGTCCCCAGTGAAAGAGTTAGGAGGTTTTTTTTTTGTTTTTGTTTTTTTTCAGCAGGGGATGCTGTAAATGTGCAAAGACCTTTTATGCCAGCAAACATAGATATGCTGATATTTCTTAAAAAAAATGTAAAATCCCAGCACAGTCACAGTTTTAGTTTGTTTATATTAATGAGTCTTTGGTTTGTATTATTTTTAATTAATTTTTTTATTAATAGTTTGTTTTATTAATAGTTTGTTTTTAAAATAGAAATTTAATTATGGTAGAAATTATATTACTTTGCAAAATATGTACAACATTTAATAAAAAAATTAAAATGCTTGTTCATCTTAAATTTGTTTAAAATAATTTTGTTAAAAAAATCGTGACTAAATCGTAAGATTAGTATCATGAATCATATTGAATTGTGAATCGTTTCATCCCTACTTACTATTAATAAGCAGCTAATCATTAGTTTGTTGACCTGATACTCTTAGTTTTGTTAATAGTGTGAAGTGTACATTAAAATAAAGTTTCACTTAATTTGTTTGTGTTGTCGTTTGTTTTGCTGAATATTAAATAGTTTTTATGAAGGTATTTTAAGTATTACTTTTTAAATGATAGTTTGGTCTCTAGATTTGGCATGTGTCTTTTCTTTAGTATAAAATATGCCACATTTATCATTTTCAGCGTGAAAATCTTAAATCTGATTGTTTAAAACAGTGCTGGCAAACAGTAACTCTCTTCACAAAGCCACATGGTTTGATTCCTGTTGTTAGAACAAATGGATGACAGATTGAATAATAGTAATTAATTCTGCATAAAAAAGCTAAACAAAAAGAAAGTTATTGTGTTTCTCAGATGTGGCATTTTCTAAAGCATAGCATGTTGTTCTGTAAAAAAATACAGTTTTCAATAGTCAAAACAGGTGGCAGTCGTTAAAGATCCATTTGAGTCTTTTGCTTTTTACATTATATTCCCAATTCTGAAAAAAAAAATGAACCCAAAGCCGTGATAACATCTGTCAAGAAGACTCTTAATCAGCTGACCATATTCATGAACTGAATAACATATGGACCATTTCAATGTGATCATTGGCCCATGAACATTTCCTTCTTGTTGTCAGACTATTTCATGTCTGTAACAAGAGTTGATTCAATCATAACTTGATGTTATAACAGCTATCATAACATTATTTATTAACATGTGGAACTTTTTGGACTCTCAGAAGCTATGGAAATTTAAAATGTAATACAGGAAATACAATGGGACCATTGTTATTGTTTACATCACTCAAAATGATCTATATTCATTTAGAAGCACACCAGAACCCACCGAGATTCAATAAACCACAATGTAAGAATACACAAGTCGAGTTTAAAAAAATAACAAGAATTTAAAGAATAAATTTAGATTGTTCTTGTGTAATAGAGACCAGCTTGTAAAAGCTGTGGGGGTACAGTTCACTCTTCTAGCCTCACGAGTTGTTAGGAATGGATGATATGACACAACATGACCAGATTCATATCAGCATAATGTAAATATACTTCATTATTCCCTTAATACATGTCTACATTAATAATTTGATAAAATGATATATACAATATGTATAATAAACCATTATGTAATAACATACAGTTGAAATCAGAATTATTAGTTGATTATTTATTTATTTATTTATTTAGTTATTTTTTAAATGATGTTTACCAGAGCAAGGCAATTTTTACAGCATGTCTGATAACATTTTTTCTTCTGGAAAAAAGTCTTATTTGTTTTATTAATAATAAAAAAATAATTTTAATAACATTTTAAGGTCAAAATTATTAGCCCCTTTAAGCTATATTTTTTTTTCAATAGTCTACAGAACAAACCATCATTATACAATAACTTGCCTAATTACCCTTTCCTGTCTAGTTAACCTAATTAACCTAGTTAAGCCTTTAAATGTCACTTTAAGCTATAAAGAAGTGTCTTGAAAAATATCTAGTCAAATATTATGTACTGTCATCATGGCAAAGATGAAATAAATCAGTTATTAGAAATGAGTTATTAAAACTATTATGTTTAGAAATGTATTGAAAAAATCTTCTCTCCGTTAAAAAGAAATTGGGGAGAGAAAAAACAAACAAGGGGGCTAATAATTCTGACTTCGACTGTAGCTTTGTGTGTTTTGCTAAATTAAAGATCTTCTCTTTGTAGTTGAGTAATTGATTCAAGATCGATCAATCAATCAATCAATCAATCAATCAATCAATCAATCAATCAATCAATCAATCAATCAATCGATCAATCGATCAATCAATCAATCAATCAATCAATCAATCAATCAATCAATCAATCAATCAATCCTTTCACACAAAGTCCAATAATGGTACGGCTTTATTACTGTCCCCTGCAAATAACTTCAGTCGAAGGTCAGCAGCTGCCCTCCATCTACATTTAAATTTTAAACCATGTTGTTTCTTCCGCTTGACTGTTTCAAACAACAACCTGCTGAAGAACAACTTTGCAGCTCCATCGCCCGGAAGAGAACATGAGCGCTTGTTTTCAGACTGACTGTCAGGTTTGCATGCATGAGCGCTCTTATGGAACGGACTTTAGAGCCGCGGCTTAAAGAGAACGGAGGATAAAAGAAGCTTCTTAAATCAAAAGTCCATCTGACAGTCTTTATGCAGATCAGGGTCTGAATGAGCATCAGTGCCTGTGGTGAATCGCTATGACAGTCACAAATGAAAAATTCTTGTATCCTGGGAGAACTCAAAGCATCAGAATGAGACTTTGGATACAGAGGCAATTGTAGCACCAATTCAGAATCTTTGAACGAAAACTGGATGCAAAACTTAAATAGTTTCTCCAAAGTTTGCAGTGAGATAACAATGGATGGGCGATGTGGGTTGCTCAGATTTTGAATGAAAGCTAAATGACATTTACTCTACCTATTTTATTAAAGAGATAGCTCACCAAAAAATTGACTTGTTCCAAACCAGATAGATATTTTTCTTTTTTGGTTGAACCCAAAAGAAGATATTTTGAAATATGTTGAAAACCTGTAACCACTGACATCCACACAGTAGCACGAAAAGCAAATAATATGGAAGTTGTTACGTCCTGAGACGTATCTTTGGTGTGCACAATGTGCTTTGTTTTGTTTGTTTGGTAATTGTGTCCACCTGGTAGTGATCGTTCGGTCTTTCCAGTGATTGGCTGTTGGGAGAGGAGAGCAAGGCTGCATCCGTAACCGCCTACTACTCAGTAGGTGCTGCATTTGAATTTAAACGTACTACTCGGCCGCTAGAAAAGTGCGATCTATATAGCATGAAAGTGAGAAGTATGTATGAAATTCGGATGTACTACATCCGCCAATTTGTCATGGTCGCGTAACCTACCTGTGCCAGTTTTGTCGCTTCACTCCCATTCATAAATTATCTCGCGGGGCATCATGGGATAGCGCAGCGTGCAAAGGATGCGCACTTCAGAATGTCGCCGGAAGTAGTAAGTCATCCGGGTACTTCTCGCATACTGATTTTCCAATTCTATGAATTCGGACATAGTGCTCGGCTCACATACTGATTTTAGCGTACTATATAGTATGGAAGTATGCGGTTTTGGACGCAGCCTGAGTATTTAACCTGAGCTGCACTTCAAACCAGTGTTGGTGGTGGCTAGATGGTGCAGCGGCTGAGCTCTTCTCCACATCTAGACTTGTTTACTAGAGCTTTAAACATTTTATTTAGCTTAAGTAGCTCATTTGTGTTGAGATTATTGAAGTCAAACTTCTACTATTAGTGATCTTCTTGTTAACATCTAACAATTCACCCAAAGAGAAGTGAGTCTGGTTGAGTTGTTTGTTTATCTTTATATTGAAGGTTATGTAGGAAGGTGGGTGCCATTTTGTTTGAATTAGTCTTCTCCTGTTTATGACAGTAAATGGAGTTAGTTTATGATGATGCATTTGTTTGTTCTTTTCAGATTAGCAAGAGATTGTCTTAGGAGTTAGCTTGATTTTGTTTGTTTTGGCCATGCCCCCTTCTGAATCAATACCCTGTTTTCTTTGTTACGTTTTGGTATATGTAAATAAACTGCTCTTTTTCTTGATTTGACTTGTTCTTAAGTCTCTAGCCTTTCCGTTTGAGGAGATTAGAGTTCTCTCTTTTTCCAGCCATTGCACATCACCCATCACCAATCATTTATTTTCTGTTGTGGTCACATTCCTAGACCTTAAAAAATCATAACAAAATAATGTAATAATGTAAATAATTACAGATTATTAACATTATTCTGCTTTGAAACAAGTCAAGGGTGAGTAAATGATGGCAGAATTTCCATGTTTGGGTGAACTAGCTTATAAATAAATGGTATTCGATCCTTCGCAATTTAGATAGCGACCAAAAAAAAATATTCGCATCACTTGAAATATGCCCCATTATGGAACTAAAATGGGTTGAAATTATTGTTTTTTTTTTTTTTCATGTCCACAATTTGCTTTTCATGGCCTGTGCTTTCTGTACAGCAGATAACTGTATAACAAAAGCCTGACTTGTGCTTTGGACATCTTAAATTAGGATGTTAAGTATCTGCATTGGCTTGTATGACTTCTGGTACTTCAAAGCCTAAAATAGTAATATTGCCTGAACCGTACAAACACCTCCAACGTACAGTCACAGTTCTACTCGCACCCGCCACCCATGCTGCTGTAATCACGACTGAGCTTCCTAGAGGCTCTGGGTCCATTTCTCAGAAGTTATTAATTTCCCTCTCCCCCTCCTTTTCCTGGCGGCACATGTAGAAGCCTGCCTCCTCTCAGCTGAAGGGTGAGAGCGCTAGGGACTATGACCCAAATGAAAATTTTCACACTCGTTTTTTTTTCTGGAGCCCATTTTCAGGCCCTGACAGGTGGCAGAGGAGGGACGGAAGGTCAGAAAAATGGATTGTTGCAGATCACTGCTGGAAATTATACTGTTGCTTATTTATCAATAGAACCTTACATAACACAATGTGTCGTAATGACCTACAATTACAGAGCTTAAAGGTATAATTCACCCAAATTAAAAATCTGCACCAATTTAGTTTAATGACCAATTCTGACTATTAACAAGTGGTTTATTGCCTGCCTATTATTAAGATATTGGCTGTTTATTTGTACTTACTGTATATAGTACACATTTGACATGATCTTATTATACATTCCTAATCTTACATAATATCTAAACCTAACTATTACTACTACCTTAAATGGAATGTAACATGTATTCCCTATTCAGCAATGAATCTTGAGTGCCTGTAGAGTAGTACTGCATCTATATTTTCTCTAAAAAATCTTTTATTTTTATTTTTATTTTATTACTTCTAAGACAATAATAAAGATTCCAGAATAAAACAAGTGCCTGCAGGCGTGTCATGGGTGGAGCTACTGATTCAACAGTGCTCAAGCCTGACAACATCAGACCACCACAAACAAGCTAGAGTGAGAAAAATGATGGTGGTGCTTGTCAAGCAAAACCTACAGTATCAGTACATTTAATTAAATAATGATTACAAAGGTCACATAAATTAATACATATTACTAGTAAAAAAAAAAATGCTTTGCAAAAGGCTTAATATGGATATCTGATAACCATTTTACATATACTCCTACAATGTGTGTTATTGACAAAAGATACACATTGTTCATGTAATTGGAACATTTACTCTATTCCTCTCCTAGTTAACCCTTTTGTTGTCTTATATTTTTTATACAACACTTCTGTCTGGTTCTTGAATCTGATTGGCTCATAGCCATGCAATATTAACAACACTTGTCCAGCCTCTTCACCCTTCACCCTTGTGTATTACTCCACCCAACTACAGTGACAAACAGAGGACACTTTACAGTTTGACAAATATTGACATATATTGCTGCTGTTGGACAACATCATGTACGTTTGAGGCTTTTTTAGTGGATAATGTAGTTGTTTAGATTGCAAGTATGCAGTTTATTTATAAGGATAGTGCCTATTTTAAAATATTTATAATTTCTGAGAGACAGAGCATTGGGGGTCATTAGCCTGTCTTTGAGCAGAGCAAAGACATCTGATGTTGATCATTCACAAGATGTCAACAGAGACCGCATGATAAGCCCTTAGAGGATAAAAACAGCGTAATTTCTAACTACAGCTGATCAAATCATTATTAAATCAGGTAAATAACTTTCTAAGTCGATCTCTCTCTTTTGTAGTTCTGTATTTATACCATAGTAATTTTGTGATCTCCTGATTGCAACAGATAAATACTGGGGAATCTCTGTAGACTGATGGCATTTCATGCTGTTCAGCTTTATAATCTGAAAAGTGTGAGCAAAATCACCTGTTTTGTCGTCACTTTAGACATTACGCTAGAGAATCATTCAAATACTAGCTCTAAAGTGACGTTAATGAATGAGCAACGGTTTCAGCTGTTCTGACGTCAGCTGCAGAAGTGAAGGAATAGCGGAAGAAAGTAGTTCCTCATACAAAAGTGTTTTAAAACTCTCTGTGTTTGATTTACTTATTTATACACACGATTATGCCGTCAAACTGTTGTATAAACAAAATATCACACTCATAGCAGTGTGATGTGGCTGTATATCATTTACTGGTGGGACATTAAGGCAATGCACGCCTACCATCAGTGCTGGTATACAGCCACATTGCACTGCACTCGTGTAATATTGCTCATGTATAAACTGTTCGCCCTTCGGGTCAAAATACAACCCAACTTCACTAAATCTTATTAAATTAAACCACATAAACCATTTTAATCCTCAAATCTAATTCGCATGAAGAAACAAAAATTCTATCTTTATGAAAATTCTTCCAAATGCATTCACTCTTTTCCACATTAGTATGGAGTTTTTGAACAACGTTTAAATGTTTTTTGTTTTTTTTTTTCAACTAAATTAAAGGGTATATTTTCTAACGTTCTAGGTACCTGCACAAGTGTAAAACACAAAACAGTATTCAAGTTAAAGCAGCAAATTCTTGTTATGTGTGTGTGTGTGTTTGTGTTGGAGTGTACATGTGTGTGCCAGTAGTTTCTGTGGTGTAAAAAAAAATCTATTCTTATATTGGGGTCATTTTAGACAAAGTCACCAAATTACAAGATAGAAAAGCTGTTTTTTTTTCTCCTGCTGTTGAAATGGTGCACCAGAAAGTCAACAAGAGTGTTAATCCACTTATGTTATTTATTTATTTATTTATTTATTTATTTATTTTACAGACGGTGAAACTAAATAGCCCTAGTTGAGTTAACATAGCACTTAAGGCTCTATGTTCTATGTTAATTAAACTGGGGCTGTTTATTTTCATCTTGTGTAAAAACTTTAAATGATTTGTAGCAATCCATTTTCACACAATGTTCTATCAAGTCAATTATTTGGGTTAAGAGTGTGAAATTATTGTAGTGGCACACCTTTCGTGCACATCCTTATGTACCACCTTTTGCAGCTTCTATTCCAACAACCAGTATTTGAAATCACGCGAGTACGACCGAATCTTCATTTAAAAAGTGTTTACTGAAGAAATGCAAACAAAATACAAAGATACAATAGACTCGATATAGCTCGGTCAAAAAACTGTGTTGCTTCCAACATCCATAACTGCAATCTGCCTTAAACGTACAAACTAATGACCTCATGACGTATTACTGTCGGAAGCCAAAAATACCAAAGTAAAAGCTTTTAAATTGTATTAATTATTAAATTATGCATTTTAGATAATACAATCACTATGAATTCTTATTATATTTAAATATCAATTTTCATCATGTTTTAACCTTTTTAACTAAATTATTATCACAAATGAATTACGCATAACTGGCTCTTACATTACCCGGCCCCTAATTGTTAGGCTGGAGGACTAATCAATTACAACTTAAAACATTAAGAGCCAAACAACTTAAACTTCAATTGTGTGTAAAGACCAACTCGTCTTCCTTTGTTATTCTTCCAACGTTGCTTCTTTCAGCAGGCACAGTTTATTTACGGGTCTTTCCAGAGTGCTGGTTCTGGTCTTCAATTTCACTCTCCGCACCATTCCACTAGAATCTGGCAGTGTTTCAACTACTTTCCCCATTACCCAAGAGTTGCGGGGAGATGAACCGTCCACTAATAGCACCACATCTCCAATCATGAAATTTCTGCTGGGTTTTAGCCATTTCTGACGCTCCTGAAGAAGTGGAAGATATTCTCGCGTCCATCTAGTCCAGAATAAATCTGCAAGATACTGGAATTGCTTCCATCTTCTTCTTGCGCATGTGTCATCCTTGCAGAAGATTTGAGAAGCAGCTGGGCTGTTGAATATCCATTTTATTCCCTTTGGCTGCAAAGCTCTTTCGATCTTATAATTGTCCAGCTGTTGAATAGCTTCCCTTAATTCTCTTTCAGCTGCCACAAAGTTTGTACCATTGTCAGATCTCATGATAGTAACTTGACCTCTCCTGCATATAAAACGGCGAATTGCGTTGATGCAGGAGTCTGTGTCGAGGCTGTCAGCTACTTCGATGTGCACAGCTCTGAGAGTTAGACAAGTGAACATTACCCCATATCTTTTAAGGGTGCCCCGGCCCCGTTTAACCTCAAACGGACCGAAGAAATCAACACCGGTGTTAGTAAAGGGAGGTTGGTGTGGGACAAGGCGATCTTCAGGTAGGTTTGCCATCTTTTGCTCACCAACCTTTCCAGACATCCTACGGCATACTGTGCATTTGTTGATAATCTTTCTGATAGCGGAATTGGCTTGTGGAATCCAATATCTGCATCTTAGTTGTGCCAACACATAGTTGCGTCCACAATGTCCTGTTCTTTGATGTATGTCCCTCAAGATCAAAGTGGCAACTTTGCTGTGTTTAGAAAGAATGGCAGGATGTTTAGCATTTTCCGGCATAGCAGATTTGTTCAGTCTTCCACCAACCCTTAATGTGCCGTTGTAAATCACTGGATCTAATTTAGACAGTGCACTACTACGAATGAGTTGCTTTCCCTCGTGTAGTACCTTGATTTCCGCTCCAAAATGCTGTCTTTGACTGAACTGTATTATTTCTAATTCAGCAGTGTCCAGATCATCCAAGGTAAGTGATTCTTTTGCTTCAGCAGGTTTTAGTTTCTTCATATGTTGCTTTAACTTTGATCTTTGCTTTTCAGGGTCTTTTTCAGTTTGCTTGTTTTTTAATGCCTCTTTTCTTTCTTTTTTCTGTTTCCACAGATAACCCTTTACCTTTCCAATCCAAGCCACTGCTCGTTTAAGCTTACTCCAATCTGAATAATAGTTGATCAGCTGGTTCATTGGTTCTACATTTTCTTCAACCTTGACTGTGTTAACAACAACTGTATTCTTGACCTCTGGGTCATTGTCAAGACTTTCCTTCCTTCTCACAGGCTGTTCCGGCCAATCCTCTTCATGCAACAGAAAGTCTGGTCCACTTATCCATGTTCCCCCTTGCACTAAGCTTTTCGCCTTCAGGTCTCTGCTGGCTTGATCTGCAGGGTTTTCATTTGTTCCGACAAATTTCTATTGCGATGACTTGGTTGCTTCCCGGATCAAGGAAATTCTGTTTACAGAGAAATGAGATGGTTCATTTTCTGAGTCCTTCAGTTCCTTCCTTACAGGCCTGTTCACCACCCAACCTATAGCCGTCTTTACTGCATAAGGACCTCCATTTTGACTATTAATGATGCGGCAGGGCTCCATGGCTCTTGAACAGTTAACTCCGATAAGCAGACCTACATCAGCTTCTATTTCTGGTAAGCTCACTTCCTGAAGGTAAGGCCACTTTTGAATATCTGACTGTTTGGGTATATTCTCAGCATGCACAGGTATGCTGCTATGAGTGAACACTTTTGGTAACTCAATGAACATAGTGTCTTCGAGCCCGCACACTTCTAGGTCTGATATCACAAAACTGTTCAGTAGCTTTTGTTCTCCTGATTTATCTTGGCCCATGGTGCTAAGAAGTATTCTTTTGGGTTTCCCTTTAACATTCAGTTTCCTTTGTAGGTCTTCCGTGCAGAATGATGCTGTGCTTCCCGGATCCAGAAAAGCATATGTTTCTATATGCTTATTACTATTCTTTGATTTGACTTTTACGGGTACTATTGATAGCACACATTCAGTTTCTCCAGCTCCCGTAAGACCACATGACTCTTGTGAGATGGGAACTTCCATACTTGACACTTCTTTACTTTGAGCACCGTCTTTATTTTCTGATGAGACAGAACTTTCCTCCTTCACCTTATGCAGAATGTCGGGGTGTTTTAATGCACATTCTTTGCACTCTAACTTTCATTTGCAGAATTTGCTAAGGTGTCCAGGAATCAAACATCCAAAGCATAAGCCCTTTGCTTTTAGAAATTCCACTCGTTTTTCATGTGGCTGACATTTAATTTTACTGCATGAAGCAAGAGTGTGAGACTGCTGGCAGTACAAACATGGTTTAGCAAAAGCATTCGTTGTTTTAAGTATATTAGAAGGCTTAATAGGTATTTCTTGAGGTGCTTTACTTTCAGTAGCAACGCTAATTGCAAAACTGCTTCCTCGAACCTCTTTCCTTGCAGGCTGCTTTTCCCTTAGATCCAGCTTTCCAGCTGTGTTTGGGCGGCTGTCTGAGATGTTACCAAACAGAGGATCTATAGCTATCTTGGCCTGGCGGTCTATGAAGCTCACCAAATCTGCAAACCTTGCTCTTCTACCTCTTCGCTCTTTGACTTCGAAAGCTTCAACACGCCATCTTTCTTTAAGTTTACAAGGCAGTTTGGATATCACTGTCCTCATGTTGGTAGGATTATCCATTTCTTCTAAAAATTCAATATCCTCCATAGAGTTACGACATCCAATCAAAAACATTGCGTAAGCATTTAATGCTTTTCCGTCGTCTGTCCTCACTTGTGGCCATTTGAGTGCCTTCTCTATGTATGCATTGGCAGTCACAAGTTCATCTCCATAATGCTTATGAAGTAACTTCTTAGCCTCATGATAACCTTTGCTAGGTGGCATGTGAGCACAACTACGAACGAGTTCTTGAGGCTCACCGTCTGTAAACTGCTCCAAGAAGTATAATTTATCTTGATCATTGTCTGTCTTCTGCTCAATTACATGTTCAAATGCCCTCATGAAGGATTTGTACTGGAGTGCATCACCTTTGAACACAGATATGTCCTTTGTTGGCAACTGAGAAAGCTGTTGTTGCTTTACTAGTAGCTCAGTAATTACATTCTGCTTTTGCATGATTGTCAAAATGTCATCACTTCTATTATTCTGAGTTGTAAAACTTTGATGAGAGACTGGTTGTGGCTGCTGTGGTATTTGTAAGTGCTGCATTTGTGCTGGTACATGAACATTCACATTAGCTTGTGTAGGTAGCGTAATGCTTACTCTTTCCTTCTTCACGTTGTCACTTGATAATTTACGCACTGATGCATAACTACTCATACCATCTTCAGACCTCTCATATTCTTTAAGCACTTTTAGTTTTGCTTGGCTTTCAGCTAGTGCAGTCTCCATCTCTAATTCCTCCTTTTCAGCCTTAATTCTAGCTGTTTCAAACTCAAACTGCTGCTTAATCCTTGCCACCTCAAATTCAAGCTCTCGCTTTTTCTTCATCGCTGATGCACATTCCATCAGAGCAGCATGTTCTGCTTCCTGTTTAGCACGTGTAGATGATAAACATGAAGTGCTTGATGTACGACTTGCATGAGATCCACATGAGCGAGCCTTGGAACCACTACTGACTCCTATCTGGGAAATACTGTCACTTGGTAAAACAGCCTCTTGATGTTTATTTATCTCATCATGATTATCTGACTGCTCAGTTTCCTTCTCTATAGATTCTTGCACACCTGCAATCCATCTTTTAGTTGTTTTTATGAAGTCTTTAAATAGAACCATTTTTGGCTCAAACCAATCAACATGGTCAAACATTTTTTCTTCTTCAGTCCACAAATCGCCAACTTCTTTGTTATGTGTAATGAACTCATTTAAAGACTGCTCAAAATCACTTTCCAACATATCCTTCACTTCTTGTACATTTTGAGTATCCCTTCTCATTGTCTCTATCTCCTTCATTTTGTCTGTTAAAGCTCGCAAAGTTTGTTTCCTTTTTCCTATGAGCCGTCGCAATCTCTCCTCTAATCCCTTCTCTGTTAGTTTACGTGATCTTCCTGACTCCACCCCATCCTCGCCTTTGCATATATTATGTTCTTCATCAGCCATCGCATTTATCGCGGAGTTTATGCTCATGTTGCATGCACAAAGTTTAAAGCACTTTCATCAAATTGCTTTTCTTCAAGAACCGAATGCAAACAACCTTTCTATGAGCACACAATTCCACATTGACTGAATCCACTTTTGTCACTCACGTGCGCTCTAACAGGGGGAGAGAATCAGCGCTCTCACTGTCCATGCGGTTAGTCCTTTCACTTTCGTTTTCCTCGCACGCGGGAATTCCTCATTCATCCATATACGTCTCCTCCTCACAATACTCAAAATGAAAAGTACTTTCCAATACCTTTCCCTGGAGGAAGCTGTAATGAATTATCAGTTCGTCGTTCAGTTCGTCGGGCCGTGCTATAAGGCAATCCAAGGAGATTCCATTGACATCCAATATTCTTAGCGAGTTTTTTGACTAATGTAGTGGCACACCTTTCGTGCACATCCTTATGTACCACCTTTTGCAGCTTCTATTCCAACAACCAGTATTTGAAATCACGCGAGTACGACCGAATCTTCATTTAAAAAGTGTTTACTGAAGAAATGCAAACAAAATACAAAGATACAATAGACTCGATATAGCTCGGTCAAAAAACTGTGTTGCTTCCAACATCCATAACTGCAATCTGCCTTAAACGTACAAACTAATGACCTCATGACGTATTACTGTCGGAAGCCAAAAATACCAAAGTAAAAGCTTTTAAATTGTATTAATTATTAAATTATGCATTTTAGATAATACAATCACTATGAATTCTTATTATATTTAAATATCAATTTTCATCATGTTTTAACCTTTTTAACTAAATTATTATCACAAATGAATTACGCATAACTGGCTCTTACAATTATTATTATTGTTTTTTCCATTTTTAAATAGTATTATTAATGCAGAGCAATTGCAACCCTTCTGTCCAATCTCTGCCCTTGCAAGAGATAAAGTTTCTGTGAAAACAGCTTTACAAATCAAATCTGTTCACAAACATGAAACAAAGATATGCATATGTGAAAATAATTCATATCTGGCACACACAAAAAGCTTGTTAAATTCATAACACAGGCACAGCTACTCTCAACTGGGAAACAAGCAGGACAACATATATTTGCTTAATTAAATTGCTGCAAAACTAATTTCTGTTTGTTTAACAGGTATGTTGCAAAAGCCCAAAACAATGTTAGAGACCTTTTATGTTATTATGAAAAGTTAGAATTATTTTTAGTTCATTATAAAACCGTGGTGCACAAATTAGACTATGGTGGGTTTTGCCAGTCATTTCAGTGAAATAATGTTCTTGGTTCAAAACAGGTTGAGGATTCTTGGGAAGCTTCTCGTTTTCAAAAACAAAAAGCATAAAATGCCTTTTGAAATACGAGTTTAAAGGGCATATGAAAAAAAAAGTGTTAAAAGCAAAAATTAACAGTTGACATTTTTGGTAAACCATTTATATGACAAGTGTGTTTGAGTTGTAAAATGTCTCACTTGGTATTTTAGAGGTGGGTCTGCTTTTGTAGGTGGATGACCTTATGTGTTACTCAGTGGTGCAATAGGAAGAGATGATGGCAGAGTACAGAGTGCAACAATAAATACAGAGGAATTTACTGAATGTGGCTGCTTTGGCAAAGATGCCTGTTTTTTATGTGATTTTGTCTGCTTTGCCTATTTATGGTATTGTGTGATGATAATAACAAGTATTACTACAATTTTTACCAGTTAACCAATTAAAAACAATGTATTTAACAAAAAGAGAGTGAGTGAGTAAATGATGTCATAGTTTTCAGTCATACAGCACTTTATTTTTAGGGACAATTCTCACTATTAGCAAACCATTGTTAAGTCAACTATGAATTTTGCCTCACTAAAACGTCTAAAGTGCTGCTTATTAGTTTTTAAAGGGGTGGTCCAGTGCTAGTATGCATACAGAGTTTTTTACACTGTTAAAGTTTTGGACTCTCGTGTTTAAGCATGGGTCAAGTTCAAAAAAACATTTGGACAAGCTTACATCAGTGAGGTAACCATTTCCACTATTCTTTTTTTAAAGATCCTGGCTCTATCTTACATAACTAGGAACCAAAATCCTAGTAGGGGCAAATCTCCAAGAGTGCGGCTATCACCCCACAATAGTGCTTGGATGAGAATGAGTCCAATAGTCCAAGTGTGCTTTTGTATATGAGGAAAAGTTGATCTAGTTTATCCATGGTTAATTTAACCCAATTAAACCATACGTTTTAAATTCTACAGCTGACTCCTTTCAGGGGTCACTTACAGTTGAAGTCAGAATTATTAGTCCCCCTTTGAATTTTTTTTTTTTGTTTTTTATTTTTCAAATATTTTTCAAATGATGTTTAACAGAGAAAATAAACTTTCACAGTATGTCTGATAATATTATTTTATTCTGAAGAAAGTCTTATTTGTTTTATTTTGGCTAAAATTAAAGCAGTTAAAAAAAAATAAATAAAAAAACATTTTAAGGTCAAAATTATTAGCCCTTTAAGCTAGATTTTCTTTTCTTTTGTTATACAATAACTTGCCTAATTACCCTAACCTGCCTAATTAACCTAGTTAAGCCTTTAAATGTCACTTTAAGCTGTATAGAAGTGTCTTAAAAATATCTAGTAAAGTATTTTTTTTTTACTGTCATCACATCAAAGACAAAATAAATCAGTTATTAAAAATGAGTTATTAAAACTATTATGTTTAGAAATGTGTTGAAAAAATATTCTCTCCATAAAAAAATAAAATAAACAGGGGGGCTAATAATTCAGGGGGGCTAATAAATCTGACTTCAACTGTAGAACTCATAATTTCCATAGTGACACATCTGGTTTATATAACGCTGCAGCCCCGTGCACTGCAAAGGTGATCAATGCTACTAGATTTACCACATATCAGTCATCAATGTCTGCTAAACCACATGAAGGTTAGTGGCTGTTTAAGTGTTAGTTCACCTAAACATTTACATTCTGTTATTAATTACTTACTTTCTCATGTCAAATCCCTGAAACATTGTTCATCTTCAACTTCAACTCTTTATTGTTCAACACAAATAAATATATTTTAGATCAAATCTGAGCGCTCCCTCATCCTCCATAGACAGCAATGGTCACAAGATGATCAAAGTCCAGAAAAGGAACCAAAAACATTTTATCTGACTTCAGTGGTTGAATTGTAATCATACAAATTTCCAAAAAACACTTTTGTGCATCAAAACAAAAATATATGACTTTGTTCGAGCAATATCTTCTCTTCTGTGACAGGTTAAGCTGTATATGATTAAAGTTGAACCACTAAAGTCACATGGATTGTTTAGACAATGCTTTTGGTTGTTTTTCTGAACTTTGAATATTTTGTGACTGATTCAGGGATTTTTGATCAGATCAAAAATTTGATCTGATGATGACCAAATGTCTCGGGGATTTGAAACAAAATGAGGGTGATTATTTAATAACATATTTTCATTTGTGAACTTCACAAAAAGGCAACTATTTGGGTTAAAGTGATAGAAAAAAAAGTGTTGTTTTGAAACAAGTGTGAGCAAATAATGACAGACTTTTTATTTTATTATTATTATTATTTTAACTTCAGTGGTACTTCAGTGTGATAAATGACTATGGCCCATCGGCCATGATCGGACAAAATCCTGTGGAAAATATTACCATATAAGTAGGGCTGGGCGATATGGCAAAAAAAAAAGATCTCGATTTTTTCATAAAGTTTGACCGATTCACGATTTCGATTTCGATTTTTTTACTTATTTTTTTATAAAAAAAATTTTACTGTGTAACTACCTTACCAGCTTACCTTGTTCATTTAAATTTAAATAAATGCTGAAACTAGTTTTTTTCATGCTCACTTGTAAAAGAAAAGCAACCGTGTGACTAAACGTGGTTATGGCACTCTCTCATATAGGGATGCTAAACATAGCTACAATAGAAGTCACAGCACCCGTATTTATGTAGAGGTCATATGTTGTGCAGCTTTGGGCAAATTTTATTTGAAGAGAAAATGACCAAAATATAACGTGAAGATTGAAAAGGATTGGAGGGGAAATAAATATTCAAATCTCTGTACATAACAGAAAAATAAACAATGATAATGCAACAATAGTTTATCTGTATTAGTGGCATGGCAGAAATATATATTTAGACAGGCCTTGTCAAAGTGAGCAAGCACTTTCACTAATAAAAAATATAGCACTTAAATTATTTCATAACAATCAATAAAATAACAGCGGTTTTATATCAAAAGTTGGTAATGATATAAAATATACTACATTTTGATGGTAAAATATAACCATTTAAACGATTTCAGTATTTAAACATTAAATAACGAATGCATCAAGTTAAATATAAAAAAACGAATGAAACAACACAGCATATCAGGATATAAAGCACTATATTTAGCAGAATGCTGCTCTTTTTATCTTTGTAATTTTATAGTTTTATTTTTGTTATTTTAATTATTTTTTGTCTTCATAAATAACTAACGAGCTATAGACAAATATCTGCTTGACATTTTAAAAAATATTTGTGCGTAGCTACACCACCCAGTATATATTAAAGATCAACGTGAAAAAAAAAAAACCTGTTACATATCTATCTATATTTAAATGTCTATCTTATATTTAACTGAATCGTATAATGGCCTATAGCTGAAAGGTTGAAAATTGCTCTATTTTTATAAAACATTTGTCGATATGTATTGATATTTTTTGGAGTAAAAACTGCCGACATTTAAGAATCCATATTTATTTTATTCATTCATTCATTTTACTTGTTTATTGGTGCATATATGGGTTATGATTTAATTCATACAGTACCGTCCTTCAGGTGGTGTGCGGGTATAATATACAAAACCAGCCATCTGGGCTTTGAACTAGGTGCAATTATTTCCTTGTGTGTGTGTGTGTGTGTGTGTGTGTGGAGCGATGGGTGCGCGGGCATAAGTGACTAAAAGTGACTCCACCTGTCGAGCCCGTCTCGCAGCTCGCGCGGGAGAGACAGACGGCTGCGGGGACGCGAACAACAGCACGACGCGCGTGGAAACATTAGCGAGGCTGGCTGCGGAGCTGTTGTTGCTCTAGCGGGAAAATGTCCCGGTGTTCCCAATGGCAAGTCCGCCCTGGCGCGCTTCCGCTAAATCAGCTGGTAGCTCATCAACAGAGCCGCGACGTCAACACGCAGAATCAGCACAATTCAGCACGGTTGTCTAACAGTTTAGAACGGTTTGGCACGATAGTGGGAAAGTGGCTTTAATATTTTTATTAAAAAAAAAAATCACGATTCTTCGGTTTTGTAAAAAATAAAATAGTCTTAAAACGTAAATTCGAATTAATCGAAAAAAATCGAAAAAAACGCCCAGCCCTACATATAAGTATGTATATAGAGAGAGAGTATTATTATTCATTAATCATTATTCAAAGTTCAGTCAATATCTCATTAGCTATGTTTCTGAGTTCGCTGTCACCCTAAATTTACCTATTATAAAGTGTGTGTGATTCAGCTCGGCTCCCAAGAGTGCATATAAATAGACTTCATATCAACGTCACTGCCTTGTCAATGTGTGTAGCCTAAAAAGCAACATTAATTCTAGAATCAGCCCTCCAATAGCGAGAAACTCCTGCCAACTGCTTTGCCAGCTTCCCGTCCTCCGCTGAAACTCACATGAAGTTGGTTGGGGAACGCTAGAGGAAAGTGTGAGAGAAAGTAAGCGAGTGGGTGGGTGAGAGAAGGATGGAGGAAAATTGAGAGAGAGAGAGAGAGAGAGCGCTGAAAACTGTCAGTGCAGAAATATTTTCCATAAATTCATAAACGCTGATAAGGCCCCATCTTTCTCCCATGTGCCCCAGCCAAGGACGAAGGAACATACATTAAGAGATTAGGAGCAGTGCTGCATTTCCATCACCCTGCTGAGAGCGAGACCCATGGGCCCAGCACACGATCTTATCAAACACACATACAGGCGCAGGAAAGCCAGTGCTGGTTTCAACTTCATTTCGCCTCCTCCGCTTCTTTAAAAACCCTTCTCAAACTCCACCATCAATAATCTGCCTCTGCTGTCCTCTGTGCTTTATTGTATTTAAACACACAAACACACACACACACACACAGTATACGTACACTGCACATTGGGTCAGCAGCCATTGACACAAAGAAGGATAATCACTACAATGCTAGCAACAGATAAAGAGGTGTATGCACTTCATTTAAACTGGCTTACCAGTATACACTGCAGGTTTCATTCCTCACAGTCAAACACTTTTATTTCATGCATTCATACTTTGGTTTATACGGTTTATACTTTTGTACACTTTTGTTTTATCAAGTTATAAGTGCTATAACGATTTGAGAATTATCCTGCATGCGCTGATCAAGAGAAGTGAGTAGCTTTGATAAATGAAGTTTGAGAAAAGTTTAACTTCAGTCACGCTGAAGTGATGACAGTAAGAAGAGATGACTGCCAAAACCATGATGGAGGATTCGATGTGCCGATGTGCCTACCCAATTCATCTGTACCACATGTCTTTGGACTGTGGGGGAAACCGGAGCACCCAGATGAAACCCACAGGGAGAACATGCAAACTCCTAACAGAAACGCCAACTGACCCAGCCGAGGCTCGAACCAGCGACCTTCTTGCTGTGAGGCGACAGCACTACCTACTGCGCCACTGCGTCGCCTAATTTATTTTATTTTATTTTACTTTTTTTGCTATGACAAAATGCTAAGCATGTTCTCATGTTCTGGTAAGTACATTAATGTTACTGTCCAGATGACTGGTGTTTTTCTTTGGGGATGAAGAGCACACCACACTTTGCCTGTTGCAGTATGTCGTTTGCCTTGTTGAGCACAGTGGCACTGGGACAATGATACTTCACAAACTTTAGGTTCCTAGCGATTTCATACTATCTGAACTAAACAGAAATGCAATTAAGACATGGAGCATCCAGATATTAGTCTGACAAACTATTACCGTCATGTAGGACTTTTCGCCATATTTTCCGACAAGATCCACACAGGTGGCTGTCAGTAAAGGACCGCGCACACACAGAAACACACAGACGCACACACACACAAACACACAGCGCGAAATGCGAAGTTTTTTTTTTTCTTTCCGTTTTGCCTTTGTTATTAAATTCCATAACACTCTCACCAGTCCTTACTCCTTATTTGCGTCTAATACCCCAGTTTGTCACGGCGCATGAATAAAAAATGTTCATGGGTTAAAGTGGAACTGCCGAACTGCAGTAAGAGTCAGGCATCCTGCTGATTTGATTCAGAAGGGCTCACCGGTCAGGTATACATCTGCGCTAAAATATCAAGGTGAAAGTCATCATAGGTTGCGTAGAATAGACCCAACCCAACTTTGAGAATAGATTAACGGCGATATATCTGGCACACACAAAATGCTTGTTAAATTCATAACACAGGCACAGCTACTCTCAACTGGGAAACAAGCAGGACAACATATATTTGCTTAATTAAATTGCTGCAAAACTAATTTCTGTTTGTTTAACAGGTATGTTGCAAAAGCCCAAAACAATGTTAGAGACCTTTTATGTTATTATGAAAAGTTAGAATTATTTTTAGTTCATTATAAAACCGTGGTGCACAAATTAGACTATGGTGGGTTTTGCCAGTCATTTCAGTGAAATAATGTTCTTGGTTCAAAACAGGTTGAGGATTCCAGCTTTGAGAATACATTAACGGCGATATTTTTTTTATTGCGCGATAAGAGTCTTGCGTTAACGCAGCACGTTAACGCCGATAACGGCCCACCACTAATAAAAATGTTTGCATAGATATAGATTGCAAGTATATGCATAGAGGGGTTTTCCAGCTAACTGCTTCAGTTAGACTTACTGTAAACCATAACTGAGTGTATTTACTTGAGATACATTGCAACAATGGCCATTTTGATAACTGCTTGTGTAGGCTATTTGATTTGTCTGCATACTATCTAAGTTTTATTGTGTGATGGAAAGATCGTGCGGGCACGCCTTGGTTTCTTAAGTCCAGCTGTAACCATCGTGCGACTGCTGAGTCCATTCAGGATGATTCTGCCTATCCCAGCTTCTGTTACTACATGTACAAGTTAATCAACAATGTTGTTTGAATTTTTTATTTTTTGTTTGAATTTTATTTTTTGTTTTCACGACATGCTTGGTTAGCCTATCTTTAACTGGAAGGTTCTCACGGTAGTGCTGAAATAAGGGACTGTCCTGGGAAAATTGGGACATCTGATCACCATTATGGGTGACTAAAACAGGGCTTTTCAATATTCTGATTGGGCTACAGCCACTCCGAGTCCCAGTATCACTGTTTTTGAACAGCAGCGAACTGAAAGGAATACTTCAATTCAATTCAATTTATTTTTATTTTTAGGCTCAGTTGGGCATGACCATTTCTCCTCTAACCAAACTTCTTGTGCAGAGCTGCAGTCTAGGCGCTACTACTTCACATCATCGACATGCAAAAGTATATGCTGGGGTTGGGGTTTCCCAGCGTCATGGTGCAAATTAATTCTTTAGCCAATCAAGGGCCCCCTCCTTCTGCAGGCCCTCTGACTTTAACCCCACCTAGCCCTTATGTTAATCTGACCCTGCCTAGACATAATGCAAAAAATCAATTTGAGACACTCATGTAATACTCATGTACCCCATGTTAAAAATCTTTATAGATCAAAATGGCATTGTTTTTCTGTGCTGTTGACAAAAGACTTTTTTTTGTGTGAACTGCAACAAGAGACTGCTAAATATTTATATGTACTGTATACTGAACTAACACTAGATTTGCTGTTTCAGAAGATGTAGATATGTTCATATTATGCATATCAGTGTCTCCCCAAACGTATTAAAAAGATAAATGCATCAGAGCCGGCTTCATGTATGAATACTAATGAGATCATGCTGCTTTTATGGGCATGCCAGTGCATCATCCAAAGACAAAAAGTAGGAAAAAAGTACATTTTAATCACTCCTTTACATCAATGGATTTGATTCTTTTAGAA